>JACEGR010007598.1:0-47274 GCA_014170235.1 Listronotus bonariensis
TTCTCACGAAAAATAAGCTTGTTTTGTAATGACTTGGAAAAATGGTCCAGGGATCTCTAACTAAATATGCTGCAATAATATTTGCCTTTTTATGCATATCTATAATTAGAAAGGGAGAACGTACATCAAATAAAAAAGTCATAAAAAAAATTGTTCCAAACTAAATTGGAAATTTAAAAAATATTTTTAGTTTAGAAAAGTGCACTGGCGTACCATTTTTTGTCTTAAAACATATTTACCTTAAACTCCTTATGGCCGACACTGGTAAAAATGTCTTCTGATGCATAGGGACGCGTGTGCAAATTTCTTTAAACATATCTGAATTGGATTAAAAGTTTTTAACACCCTATATTTCAAAAACTAAGAGGTTTATGACATAACGTCGGTGCGATTGTCAAACCTGATATGTGCCACAGGATAAGCATGTCACATATCAGATTTGAGACGCGCACCGACGATAAGCTCAAATGAAGTTTTTTTCCTAATTTTCATTGCAGAAGCACCCTCGAGAATCACCCATTAAATTTATTTGCTTGAGTTACTAAATATCTTTATATTTAAATCAGAGACTAATATGTAAAATTTTTATTTTGTATATTACTCGGTATACAGGTGGCCCACCATATTTCGACACGGTCTGCAGCTGGATAACCATGGGGTTTTTTAAAAAGTAATACTGAAGCATATACAGGTCGGATAAGACCACAGTATAAAAATTATTTTAGTCTATACAGGGTGTCTCAAAAAGTGTGACGTATCAAAGTTATATTTTTTAAAATGGAACGCCCTATATTTTATGACGGTTTTTAGATTCTACTTAAAAAGTAACTCAAGTTTGTATATAGTACCAGTCTAATTTTATTCGTTTTTGTGATATTTGATTTTTTTGAAAAATGCAGAGGTAAATTTAAATGGATTTTACTTTAACACTTTTAACACTTTAAACTTTAAAAATGTGTAACAAGATTAGAAAAAGTCTGCCATATCATACGTAAGTCAAATCAAGATCAAATATTGTACAGGGTGATCAAAAGATTTCAATTTTTCAGAAAAATAAATAGCCATATCTCTCTTATTTTAAATAGAACACCCTGTATTATTTTACGTCACACGATGACAAATAAAATACTCTTTCAAATGGTGTGTAGGTTGCCTATACCTATCTTTTGTGCTTTTTTTAGTAAAATCTGTTTTTACAAATTTTTAGTCCAAATGTTTATTTAAATTAAAGTTGGCTGTGACATAGCAGCCATTAATCTTTTCTTAAGAAAATAACAACGACCATTTATTGATTACTAGTGTTTTAGTCAGTTTAAAAGCAATTTCAATGATTTTAAATAAAAACCCTTCTGCTACAACAGCAAGATGATATAATACTGGTAGGATGTGAAAAGATGGTTTACTTTAGTCTAGAGAGTTAATCCTGAAAAAATATTCCAGGAGAAACCATCTGATAACCTTAATAGTTGCTTTAAAAAATTTGACACAGTGAATATGGATAATGGAAGAAACGAGTTATAGGTCACAGAATGTCGTCATAACTGACCAGAGGCGTTATTAGGATTGTTTAAAAACACAAGTTTTATCATTACCACATTCAGCTGAAATAAGTGTTATTGGAAGTAGCATTATAAGCAACTAATGAATTTTTTTCTGTGAATTTTAAAATAGTGGCAGATAATACAAAATCTTTTTAATTTTGTGCTTTTTTCCAACAAATTTACATTTTGCAATAACTGGTTTAAGTAAATAGGCATAGCTATATCACAGCCTACTTACATTTAAATAGACATTTGGAATAAAAATATGTTAAAGCGGAATTTACTTAAAAAGTATAAAAGATAGGTATAGGCAACCTATACACCATTTAAAAGAGCATTTGGTTTGTCATCATGTGGTGTAAAAAAATATAGGGTGTTCCATTTAAAATAAGAGAGATATAGCTATTTGACTTTCAAAAAAATTGAAATTATTTTTTGATCACCCTGTATAATCTATGATCTCGATATGACCTACGTATGATAAGGCAGACTTTCCCTAATCTTGTAACAAATTTTAAAGTTTAAGGAGTTTATATTGTTAAAATAAAATTAAATTTAATTGCACCCTGACATTTTGAAAAAATCAAATATTACAAAAACGAATAAAATTAGACACTTGGTACTATTAACAAACTTAAATTATTTTTTATGTAGAATCTAAAACCGTCATAAAATATAGGGTGTTCCGATTTAAAAAATATAAACTTTGATACGTCACACTTTTTTGAGACATCCTGTATAGAGTAAAATAATTTGTATACTGTGGCCTTATCCGACCTGTATATGTTTCAGTACTTTACTTTTTTAAAAACCCCATTGGTTATCCAGCTACAGACCGTGTCGAGTGTGGTGGGCCACCCTGTATTATTTATACAAACATAAACAAAGGCTGTAAAAATATTAACAATGTTAGGCTGACTCATTGCTGTTTAAATCATTAAAATTAGCACATCCTCTTATTCGTGGTATCTGGTTGATAGTGTCTAATAAACACTCCTAGTCATAACTGGAACACAGATTTGTTTATGTAGCAATATGTCTGGTTTAAAATGTCGTGTTAATATTTAAAGCTGTTGTTACTTTATTGTTATTTTATTATAATAAACTATAATATTTTTTCTAGAAAGTTATACAAATGCGAAAATATATATAGGACTTTGAAACTGATAGTTTCGATAAAATAAATATTTGAAGAAAAGAAACGACCTGTAAAATTCAAATTCTAAAAAAGATACAGGGTGTTCCGTTTAAAAGATGAAGAATTTATATCACTTCCGGTTAAACCAGATTATATTTCGAAAACTATAAATTTTGGAATAGATATCCATATACAAACATTACCTTTATTTTTAATGCCTAATAGGATAGGGTAATAAAAAAGATAGCGGGTTTCCATTTAGAAGAAATAACTTTTAAGATTTTTGTCGTAGTAATGTTTAACTGAATATTTTTGGCCACTTCTGTTTATTAATTGTGAAAATATTGATACAGTCTACTAAAGAAGTTCTTTCGTTACAAGAAACCCAACCCCCAACTCATATTAAAGGCTTTTGATTTAAAGTAAATTGATGGTTATAGTAATGGCTTTGCTAACGTCATATTTGACATAAAATTTAAAATAAGATCAAAAACTCGGTTGATTAGATATAGAACGTGATACATAAATTTTGTTTAAAATTTTACGCGGAGATCTAAAAAATTAATAATATATGGGGTGTTCCATTTAAAAATAAGGAAGTTGACATCAACTTTCGGTATAATCGGAAGTGGTAGAGCTGTCAAAATATTTTAGTTGTATGTCCCCCATTGACTTTATAATGTTACCAGATTTTCAAAATTTTCCAAAGCGTACTTTTCAAGAAATCGATTGCGGCAGTTCCCGGTGGGACACCCTGTAATGAAAATTGTTATAAATAATTTCAAGTTTGTTTTTATTTAAGTAAACAGAAAGCGCAATTTATTTTAGTAATTTATGGCACTTTATTATTAAGTTACATTTTAAGTATTTTAGCTTCTGCAGACCACCAACCTCAGCTTCTGTTTTCTTAGTGTAGATACATTTGTGGATATCTACACTGTCTGTCTGTGTCTATCTGTTAAGGATTTGTTTATTCGGTAAAATATCGGAGATTTTGCTTATACAAGTGTAATGCCATTTCATTATTGACAAACAACAACAAATAAACGTACGCCTGTTATAAACACATCTTTTGACATATTACAAAAGTAGTTATGTCCCAACTTTTATCTGTTGCCCCAACAAAGGAAATGACAGTGTATCAGTCGCACGATACCACAAGTATCTACTTAACTCAATTACATGTTTACAATGATTAATAAACAGTATTTTTACTTAAATAATAAGGCACAATTTAGAGACTATTATTTAAATTTCTACGGAGACATAATGCAACGTACGCTTATGCACTAACAACTATGCCCGCATGATAATTAGAAAGGCCATAACGTATATAAGTTTAAATGTGTATAATAAATACAAGGGGCCAAAAGTTCCTAGATGATTTAAAAAATTTATAACTTTTTTTTCTGGTAACTTACTCTAATTTTATTTTCGGATATTTAAAGTGCTACTGTGGGAGTTTTATCATGCAGAAACTAAGAACATTCAATTATTTCCACTTAGAAAGCCTGTCGGCGATATTTCAATCAGAGGAACGGTTTTGACAATATCCAAAACAGCAGAATTTGAGGAACGGCCAATCCTAGGCCCTTGTTTGTGTACTGTTTGGTGTGGGGTAACAGCCGGTTGGATTTCTCGGCCATATTTTTTTAAGATAATGATGGCAATGCTCTTACTGATAATGGAAAGCGATACAGAGGATTGATACAAAAATGTTTGCGTCCTGCAATCCAAAATAGACCAGAGATATGGCTCCAACAAGATGGAGCCATAGGTTATAGAGCTGAACCAACAGTTGATCTGTTAAGAGAACTTTTGGAGATCGATTAATTTCAAAGACCGCGCGGACCCTACGCGCTTTCGATCTGACAGCCACCGACTTTTACTTGCTGGGTTATTTGAAAGAAAGTCTTAGAAATATCTCTCGAACGATACACCAACTAATTGACAATAGCCGAGCAGAAATTCAAGCGATACCACAAAGAACAATTTGCTGCAGTTATGGAAAATACCCTCGGAAAGAGCCGTTATGTGTGAAAATTAAAACGAAAGACATTTACAAGATGTTATTTTTCATAAGTAATGTAAAAAAATATCTATTATGGAGCTCCATTTTAGTAAAATGATTAATAAAACATGCTTATAGAGAGAAAAAGTTATTGTAATTTCAAATCACCTAGGAACTTGGCTCACCTCTGTACGATTACAGGAAAAAATGTGTATGTTTACTTGTTTTATTATAATTTTATTAAAAAACTAAATGTTTCAAAATGAATGCGAAAAACTAAAGGAGGTGATTCTTTGTTCCAAATAAAGGTAATTTAATTAATCAACCCCTAAAGATGTATGTATAGTAACATTTTTATATTTTATCTTTAAAAAAATACATTACATTAATAAGATTGGAAAAATTTAACAGTAATTTATGTAACAAGTGCATAAAGTGATACTTTTTTTATGAATGAGAAGTTTCGGCAATCCCATGAGTAAAAAAAAGACACTTTGTGCATGTGTATAGAAGGAACAGTTTAAAAATGTAAATTCGGTGCTCTTAGATAAGAAAAAATCACAAAAATTTTAAAAAATCGGCATGCTTGTCTTTGCGGCCGCCTTTGCTATATTTTTTTTATGATATGCCGGTTGATGCAGCTGGTCTTCGCACTATGGGATAGAAATTAATTTTTTTGGTCAAAATTCTGAAACTTACCAATCTAACTTAAAATGAGGTGCTTTTTACTGGAAAAATATTATAAATTATTACAAATGCTTTTGGAAACCTAAAACTTATTATATGTTATTATAAATTTACACCCCCTTAACATTATTATTTTTATTGTACAAAATAAACTAAAATGTTAGCTTGTTTGGTTAATTCGGTAGTATTCTAATCAGTAATCCGATGATTATTATCTCATATGATATACAGGGTACTACAATAGGTATGATTTTTTAAATGGAATACCCTGAATATTATATCACCACTAAAAAATCTTTTAAAATGCTTAAAAAAATACTATATTTGATGTGTCTATCTCAATTAGTTTTTAGATTCGGAAATATGACCATCCAAATCTGAAAAATAATTTTAAATTATTCTTAGAAGCGTAATATAGAGATACATCTTCCCAACTTTTTTATTTTTTAACGTATAAAATAAATAAAAAACACTTTTTTGTTGGGTAGATTCTGTAGAATCCATATCTTTCATCAAGAATGCTTTTATCTTTTAGGATATACAGTGTAGGACAAAACATATTAAATTTTAAAATGGAAAACCTGGTAAATTATAAAAAAATCTTGTATCTGTCCTTACACTCAGAAGTAACAAAAAGTAGGAAGGCAATTGTAAGTACAAAAACTGATAAAGAAAAAGGTAAAAAATATTTGACAAAAAGTAGGGAGACTGCATCGGAAACACAACAATAGCTCTTATTATTTAAACTCTTTTACTTTTTTTAGTAAACAAGGCTAATAATAAACTAAGTAGATTAAATGTTGTATATTTATGTTTACTTAAAATACATTTTCAAGTTTCTTATTACCCCAATAGAAGTCGTCATATCCTTTTATAATTTTGCGTACATGTAGGTTGGAGTATCTACTTTGAAATACACAGCATAAGCCATTAAAATTTCAAAGTTGCTTTTTGGCCAAAATATTGGATTTCTATCCCATAGTGTATTGGCGCGTGGCTGTAAAGGGTAGCGGCACCTTTGTATAAAATCCGATTGCAGGCGGCCTTTTTTATATTTTTTTGTATTATTTCAAAGGGTACCGAATTTGCGCTTTTAAAATGTTCTTACATAGTATATTTTTTCCACGACCGTATAAAAATTACCCAAAATACCATTTTATACATGTTAATAATAACACTTATTAATTTTAATTTTTGCAGCATATCCATTATATTGCAACAAAAAAATCATGGCCTCCTTATTTTTTAAGAGACAATTATCCTCTTCATAACTATGAATTTATTATTTAATTTTAGAAAATTGTATGTACTTTCTTTTTGTGGAAATAACACTAAAACATTATAAATTCCTTATCAATTTCTTAGTCATCTCTTCATTACTATTAATTTTCAAATTCCTATTAAATTTATCTGCAGATTTTCTTTAAGAATCTATAATGTTGTTTTTATATGTTTATTTTTTAGTTAGTTACAATTTTTCAAAATAAAAAAGGAATATCTAAAAAATTTTACTTGATTATTCGAAAACGGTTCTTTTGGCGAAAATTTTTAATAAGACGTTTTTTGTAGGCTATTTAATTATCTAAAGATATATGTGCACAAATTGTTTTTTACCCCAAAGCTAGGAACCTTTGACGCAAAAATAAAAGTTCAAATAAAAAATCTAAATTAAATTAGAGACATTTTTGCACCTCTTAAAATAACAGACGTTTTTTGGCCTCACTCATGGTTATCGTTATTAAACATAACGATTACGGCAGCAGTTTAAGACAGAGATTTTGCAGCCTCTTTTAAGAAATTTATCTTGGCGTCTGCGCTTTCGACACATAACCTCATTTTTGCCTGTGGTTCGCCGATTTTAAAGTTAACGAAAAATCAGTATTTACTTTATTCTTCATAAGATATAAATTGATATTTAAATATATACGCAAACACTTCTGTTGATTTCGTTTTTAAAGTAGATGCAAACAATACAGTATAAGCAAAAACACAAAAAGTAAGGTTAAGGTTTGGTAGTAGAATAAAAGCAAGTGTGCCAGATTTGTAACATCTAAATTAATAACTGATTTAGAATATCCGTAAAAGTGCAAGTCCGTTTGAATTTCTTAACACTATTTGATTTTTATTACTGCTATCATATTTTTCGCTAATTAGAGCCTTTGTATAAATGATATTTTTTAATTAATACGGCCTTAAAATTTCAACCTTTTAAATAATTGATATTAAAA
This sequence comes from Listronotus bonariensis, assembly GCA_014170235.1. Taxonomy (NCBI): domain Eukaryota; kingdom Metazoa; phylum Arthropoda; class Insecta; order Coleoptera; family Curculionidae; genus Listronotus; species Listronotus bonariensis. The sequence continues at coordinate 7,606 of JACEGR010007598.1, forward strand.
AATTTCTACAATCCGGCAACCACGCGGTTTAACAATAACGATAACGATAACGATAAGCTCTTCGGTATTCATCCGTAATTAAAGGAGTCCGGTATGGTTAATAACGATAACGGATGCATGTTTGCGTTGCTGCGCAGTCTCAGAATAACGTTAACCACAACGGAATTGCCAAATTTTTTATTGAAATAATTTTGTGTAGTCGAAAACAAACACTCTACAATCAAGTTTTGGGTTATTTCAGGTTAAAAATAACAAAATTTTAGGCATTTAAAATGTGGACCAGTTCTGATCATTGCACTGTACATGTTACCATTGTTTATAGTGGACACCTTGAATAAGTAAAATGGTACTAAAAACAAAATTTGACTTCCATATTCATTTCTATTTTGTTGCTTTTTTAGATACTAGGTTAAAAACACATTCTTAATCAATTTAATAGTTTAATTAGCAAATCTGAAATGCGAGTGAAAATATTTACAGAACTTAGTAATAAAAACCGTTACAGCAGAGGTTAATATTCAACGCGTCTACTTAAGTTCGCACCATATGGAAACTTTTATTAATTTTACGATAAAAAGTTAATATTTTTAAAAAGTCTGCATAGTCTAAACCTAAAAATGCAATCATCAGATATAACGGTTTAGTAGTGGTATACGAGGTATGTCAAAATCTAAATTTTGCTCAGGACAAAAGTCTTTATTTCTCATAATATCGAAAATTTTTACTGTGCGTACTAAAAAAGTAGCACAATTTTAATGCATTTCGCGTGGCGTGAGGTAATGTAAAAATTTGTTTAGCACGGACTTTTATTTGAAGTTAGATTTTTACCTTAAAATTTGTATTTTACTAGGAAAATGAATATCATTTCGTGTATGGAGAAGACCCATTTAATAAAATGTATAACAAATAAGTTTTTCCATGGTACATAGACTTAACTATACACGCGCTGTATATTTTAAGTGTATCTTTAAATTTTGTATGCTAAATTACTATTTAAAAATTATTAGATTTATTTCCAAAAAAACTACCGTTCAACAGCTAAAAAATATCAACACTAAACCAGTGAAGTTTTATCAGTTTTGATAGTAAACGATGGGAATTAAAAATATAAAGAATACTTCTTTAAATGTCCTGATTTAATGGACCCGCATTCCACGACGAGTTTTAATCTTTATCGGTGTACGGGGTGAATTACAAAAGTGATTAACTATCACTTTTGTAGGTATGAATTATTAATTACCACTGGTTAAACCGAAAATTCTGCTAAAGACATAATAAGTAAACTATTTTTATATACACTTATAGTTTACTATGCTGGTTAAGCAAATAGGTATTGGAATATCGGTCAGTAAAGCAACAAAAGGATGCATGTGCCTAATCCAATCAGAAATGTTTACATGCAGGTATTTACGTTAGAGGGTCTCTTTTCCTCACATTGCCATTTTTTAAAGAATTTATTTAATGGTAATATTGGTGATAATATACATTGTACGACAAAAGTATAGATTTTTTTTTAATGATGCACCCTGAATATTATATTACCATTAAAAAGATATCTAAAAGATCCTTAAGAAAATACCACATAAGGCATATCTACCTTTATTACTTTTTGGAGATATGGCCATCCAAATCAGGTATTTAGGTAATTTTTAGAGTACCGACATTTTTGGAAGTAAAGGTATTCACTTTATATTTTAGGGTTATAATGTATATGTGCCACAAGACCCCCTTTCCATTTAATTTTTTTCCTAAAAAGCACCCATCTGTCAGTTTGACATTTATATCTGTTATTTCTTGTCTTAAAGTAAGTTTATGTTGTTTTACTAAAGTCCTTAAATTTTTATGAAAAATTACCAAACAATTCAAAAGTTAAGAAGGGGGTCCTGACTTTAGACAAATACTTTACTTTGACCGATTCTTTTTTCAAGGATTTTATCGTAGTCATAAGAGAACATCATAAAACTACAACATTGGGTGGCATACAACAGAGATACCCCGTAAAACCATCAAAAATACACCCTGTATATTTTAACTGTATATGAAAAAATAGAAATTAAATTAATTAAACCAGGGTACTAGAAGGTAGAGTCATGACGTTGCTGACGATAAGTACCCTTCACGCCAGTTTTCAGGTTCTCAAACCAATCTCTCAACCCGACTTGGAAAGTAAATGCAGGGCGATGCAGATATCTCTTTCACGGGACTTCAACTTAATATTGGATTGGGGGCGCCAAAAATCTCGTTCAATTTAATGCATCCAAAACTCAATCATGTTCCTTGTCGCGGAAAAAATCATCAAACACTCACCCCTTGCTTATGAGTAGCCATGTTTTGCAGAGCAAGGACACATTTAACCTTGTGGGCATCTCATTTGAGAACAACCTCAACTGGCATAAACACATCGTATCCGTAGCCACGGCGGCATCCAAAAAGCTTTGGTTTATTTTCCGAGCCAAAAGTATTTTTCCCTTCCAATTTATACACTTTGTATGTGTCCCAAATTCGACCCTCTTTGGAATATTCTTCTCATGTCTGGGCGTCCCCCACAACCCTCAGCATTCTTGATGCCATTTAAAGAAGAGCTTCGTCTTATTAATGATCCTTTACTTACTGAAAGACTTCCTTCTCTTACCCATCGTCGAGCTGTAGGAGATCTGTCGCTCTTTTATAGATACTTTCACGGCTTCTGCTCCGACGAGTTATCCAGTATAGTCCCTCCACTTGCAACTCCCAGCAGAGAGACTCGTGATGCCGCGCGTATGCATTCCTATACGATCCAAGTGTACAGGCCCCGAACTTCGTTCTTTTAACATATCCCTAGAGTTTCTAGAATGTGGAACCTGCTGCCAGCTGTCTTTCCTTCTCCCCCATCTTCAAGTTTTCAAGTCCCGTGTTAACAAACTTCCTCTTACCTTGCTTAAGACACCCACGGTACGGTAGTATTTAGGCCTTCGGCCTTCGTGGGTTGTCCAAAGATAAAAAAATACGGTTTAAGTATCAATGTGATTAGTATTTAATGATTTAAAGAAATGTCCTTATTTTTTAACTAATAATTTATTTTAATTGGGGATTTACAAAAATTATGGTTATTTCTAGGATTCTGATTTTTTTATCAGCTGTTTAGTAAATGATAGTATAAATAATCCCTTTTTTATTACTTTTATCTTTCCGAAAGCGGATATTTATTTTACTGCAATATGTAAACTAGCTTTGAACAAAGCTATCAACAAAGAGAATGGTAATCTAATTGCAAGTTGAATGTAGCGATAAATTTTCACTAAACTATTTCAAAAATACAAAAATTAGTTTATTTTAAGAATTTATATTTATCATTGTGTTTTTCCCAAAAAAGTTACGAAAGTTAAGGTAATAATAAATCATTATTTTTTTTTGTTAAACGGTTTTATTTTACTAAAAGCCAAACAAGATCGCAACAATTTTATCATCAATCTGGGGTATTGATCAGACAAATAATAACATCGTTGGACTTTAGCGTATCCAGAGTAAATATGATTGAAATTTTACGTGCCCAACAATTTTATTATTTGTCTGATCAATACCCGAGATTGATGAGAAGATTGGTGCGATCTGGTAGATAGGACTTACCGAAATATTTTTTTAGCTTTTAGTACAATAAAACGTATTTTTTATATAATTTATTTTAAATTTTTTGTTTTGTTGTTAGTTGATATTTCTCATTCTATTAAGTTTATTTATTTTAGAATGAGATCTATTTTACTAATCAAGCCCTTTCATTAAATATTTCCATATTGTAATTTTTACTATTTTAAAATAGGGCAAAAATGTTTAAGTAAATATGACAGGGAATTATACTTTTTGTAAAACTTCTAAATTAACACATGCGAAGTATTAACTTAGTATCTGCTTACTATCACTAACAGTTTTTTTACCGTCAGACATTAATAAATACCCAAAAAAACTTATTAAGTACCTAGAATAATCCTAATTAAAATTTGGACATAAAATACAATTAGATATTTTCAAATGTTTTCCCTACAATTTTGCTCGTTTTTCAAAGAAAGCACGTACTTTACTTTTTGGTATTTTTATATTTATAGTTATAACTCGCTCTCTATATTGCTAATTAGAGTAAAATTTTTCGTTTCTTAGTTTGCACCATGCGACCAGTTTTTCCAAAATGCTTCTTAAACATTCAGAAGTTGTTGATCCATTCCCTATCCTGGGACACACTGTACAGGGTTATGATTAGGTAAGAAATAAATGTATTATCTTGAAAAGAAACAGTATAATTAAAAAGCGCCAGCACCACGGAATTATTTTTTATTTTAGCGCATTTTAAAACTTTTTTTATTTTACAGGGCAAAAAGAACTAACCAAAAAAGGTTGAATCTGATTTGGCCTTTCTGGCCACCACTGTATAAAAAAACAGGTCTAAATGTCTTTATCTTACTTAATTTTAACCCTGTTTAGGTCATTAGAAATTATTTTTACTTTATCTATTAAATTTCAAATATCTTTTAAAAGACACGATCAAAAATGTTTTTTAAAAAGAACCACACACGGATCTTAACTTTTTGTTTTTTGGTTTCTCTATCTTAGAGATGATTTTAATAATATCTTATTGGTAATAATAAGTTTTTACGGATAATTTAAATATCTCTTAATTGTAAAAGCGAAATTATGGTTTCGTGCAAAGATGTCAATATTATTTCTACGGTAGAATCTCTACGTAATGTTGCTTCTTAATTAGGAGTTCGAACTTGGCTTTGAGCGCCGATGCTTAATTTACACAAGATGTAATTGTACATAAACGTATTATCATTAGCTTATGCCCTCTCTGATTCCGGAGAAGTTCCTGTGAACAGCCAGATTCTATCAAAGGATCGCGACCGTGCTGCCCTCTGTCGATTTATCCCGTTTCTGTGTAATTAAGTAATGGAAATCAAAGTCGTGCCTTCTGATGTAGCGTTATTTGTTTAAGAGTTAGAGCCAATCCGCATATCCGTCCCGCTTCTCTCTGTTTGAATATTAGAATCGACGGTGTTTTATTTTGTTCGGAGCCGGAGAACATCAAAACGTTTGTGGCACGAAGGGAATTATTCACCTTTTATCATTAACGGAAAAGCTTTATGCTTTTTAGCTTTTACTTGCTTAGTAGAAAAATCTGTATTACCTTTTATTGATCTTTTAAAGAAACGCCCTTTTCTTTAGAATATTTTGCTAAATCGGAAATTATTTCTAAGACGCAATAGAAAATATTGAAAATGTTTAAAAGTAAATAATTTCAATATATTATACTTTAAAATAAAAATTTAAAATACCACATATCCTTACTAATTAAAATTTTTAATTTTTAAGTAGTTTATTGTATTATACATTCAGGTATCAGAAAAAAATATTTTTGGGTGGTTTAAGGCATCTAACCTGTTTCCCTTGTGTAATGAGGCTTTTGTTTGCTAGTTTCTGGCTATTTCTATTTTTTAGTGACAGGCCTTGGGCCAGTAATGAAATCCTCTTAATAATAAGAACACTTTTAATTTTGAGGGGTGTTCCTTTTGAGAGTCCAACACGAATATTTATACCGCCATATATGAAAGCGGCGATTTAACCCAGCCTGTCTATGTCAAAAATTTCGGGTGTCGGACTGGGCGAACGCATCACTTTTTTGTCGGACAAGTTTACTACAATGTTTTACATGCAATTTTTAAATATTGTGCCAAAAATCTTAAGGGATAAATAGCCACGAAACCCGCCTAGTCCTTTACCCGAAACATGTGTTTGAGCCTTATGTTTTTATGACTGTCCAAAGTTCCACAATTTTTGTCTTCTATGTTATTTTAGTTTTTAGCAACATCCACTATGCTTTCATAACTTTACCCATTTTTTGATGTTTCTTTCTTATAATGAAAAGCTACCCTTAAAGCTACCAAGTGTAATTTAAAACTATAAAATAATATTGCCAAATTTGCAATCACTAAATAATTGGAACCTTAACGTTCTTTCAAGTAACGTATGGAGTTTTATCTTTTTTCCAGAGGACGATATTTTTAAAGGCTTATTTTAATATTCAGGGTCGTTCCTAGGGTGACTGGCGCCTTGGTTCAAAAAATTATTAACCGCCCTCTACAAGAACTACGAAAAGAAAAGAAAAAAACAGGTCCCCACTTTCAAAAAGTACCATTATATCGATTCCTTTATTCATTCTTTATATTTTATGTACTCAACATTGCTTTTCTTTCTTGCTACCTACATAGCAAAGCAAAGAGCAAAAAAAGGTCCTCACTTCCAAATAACTGTTTTCGATTTCAAAATATTCATTTCCTAAATACCGCCCTTCATTTTAAAACTCTTCGCTCTTTATTTTACAATTTCCGCCTCCGTAGCATTAAATAATATTTTATGAAAAAAATGTACTTTCATCGTTTTTCGGTATGGATTTTAAATAAAAACAATGGAAGTCTAAAACGTTAATTATAGTCTTTAGTTTTAGATCACTTAAGAAACTAGGATTCAGCTAAGAAAAAGCCACGCAGTCGTCAGTTCTGCATGTCTCACTTTAAAATTAATCCCCTTTTTGTTGCTTGTACACTATTTAAACGACGCGATTAGAAAGAAATAGTTGATTGTCGTTCTTAATTTCTATGATACCTCTGGCTTTTCTTAACTAAATTCTACTTTACAACAATATCGTCTGCCACTATAATACTGTATATTTTTACCGACCATTTCAGGCGCCCATTATGCCATATAGATTTACTGTGCTTTTAGATCCCGTTACGTGATAACCAAATAATTGCTATATTAGTAACAAGAAAATTAGTAATACAGGTGCTATTTCCGACAACCGCATGGGGTTCAGGATTTATGGAACCACAGTGGCAGTTCAGAAAACAGTTTTTCACTTCAATTATAGAATAGATGATTTAATGACCATTACTGCTACTGTTAAATTAATTTGTTGTAACTTTAATAAAATTTATTGTGGCTTTATTGATTTAATAATACTCCAGGCGAGCCGCATTTAAAATTTTCACATTATTATGTGACATTGATTTAAGTTATGGTATGGCAGGATTAATAGTGGTCTTTATAGTTTTCGTTATATACCGTAATATTTTTACTTTACGTTATAATACAGCGTGTCTTCTTAGGTTCGCATAAAATGCAGAAATGGGTCGTATTCGAATACTCAGTATTCTGAATAGTATTCGAATACGGTGTGTTATTCGGTATTCAGCAGAATACTTTTTTGGCCAGTATTTAGAATTCTGTTTTCGAATACTTTTTAACTATTCGTCGAATACATTTTTGTGAGTATTCGAATGCCGGCGTACCGAGTATTCGAATATGGAAATACGGAAATATCGAAATGTGGATAGCAGTATTCGAATACCAATGAAGAATACCAAAGTAACAAAACGAGGAAAAAAATAGATAAGGACTTTTTTCTTCAAAGAATTCAAATACTTTTTTCCGGTATTCGTATTCCTATTCAAATACCGATTTTTAGTATTCGACCCAACTCTGATCATATGGAAAACTGTCTTATTGATTGTTAAATTTACAAAAAAAGATATTCTTCATAAAAAGTTCGGCAAGATCTAAAAACCGAAAATGCAGTTATCAGACATTAATTTTGTGCAGTAGTATACGAGGTACATTGTACATATATATGTCAAAAATACAAATTTTTCTTAAAAGAAATGGTACCTTTATTTTTTATAATATCGAAAACGTTTCTAAATAAAGTATGTTTAAAATAAAAAAAACATTCAAATATGCAAACCTCCTTATTTTCTAGATTTGTTTTAAAGTTTTTGTGTTATCGGTAAAAATTTAACTTTGTACATTGGTGCATACTGATTTCAAAATGTAGTGTGTAAATAAAGCTAAGGATCCGTCAAAACAGCGAAAAATCACAAAGACGCTCATTATAGCAGAAAAAAAATTAACAAGGTTTTTTTCTTCTTTATAAACCAATTTTCAAAAAGCTATTTTTAATCCTAAACGTCTTTTCTTTGCCTTTTAGGTTTTAGACCATGCAGAAATTTTTATAAAGCATATCCTTTTTTCGTAAAATAATGAATAAAAAGTTTTCCATATGGTGCAAAACTTAAGTAAACATGATGAATGATATAATACATGTTCTGATATTTGCATTAAATAAACAATTTATACCTTTAGATTATTAAAAGTTAAAAATAAAATGTTCATATAATATGGATTTAATTTTATACCGGGTGTTCGTAAGTGGCGATGCCAAACTACTATTAAAATAAAAGAACAAGTTTTTATAAACATGGAACTGAAATTTTTCGTTTTTAAGAAACACGGTAATAAACTTTAAAAAAAAAATATATTAAAATTTCAAAACTTATTTTGGTAAAACTTGTTAGTCTAGATATCAACGATATTTAACTTGGTATTTTTCTTGTTGTTTCTTTTATGGTCTCAGAATATGCAAATTAAGTAGATTTTAATATTTTTTCTCTTAAATTACATAAGATACAAGAAAAATGTATGAGGGTAAAAAGCTATTTTTATTTGCTAAATTTAAAGAAGTTATAAAAATGTTACACATATTTTCACAATCAATGCCGGACCTTTTTTTTGGTTTAAATATTTGTTTTGTGCAAAAATACGCCCCAGGGCAAAAACTATCAAAAACGTCCGAACTGCAACAGAACCACGTAGGATAAGACGAAAAAATTATATGATACTACCATTTACTTTTTTATTAAAAATGAGGTAAAAGCAAAAGGCGGCCTATCTAGTCCTATAGTAACAACAGTTAATCACCATATTGTTCTACACAGCTTTATAGTACTTGTCATTATAGAATTGTATTTTTTGATTAAAATCCTTCAGTGCCTATCGTTTATATACACAATGTAAAATGAAAATTAAATTTATGGTAGACTTTAACCTTACAAGTATTAAATTCAACAGTACCGCTTGCTAAGGAGAGTCGTAAAACGAATGTTAAAGATGGTAAAAGTACCGACAAGAATCATGCACAAACATTTTACAAGAAGTTTTACAACGTACCGAACGTTATTCAACGACAACAAATAATGTTTTGATGATCATTTGACCGGCATCGATATAAGATTACAAAAAATCGTAAAGGTAAATTACCAGCATAAAATCAGCAGTGCTGAGTTAATGATAACTTTTATGCGTTCGGGTGGCATGATTTACAATTACCCGTTGGAAGATTTCATACTTAATCCTCGGTAGGTATGAAACTATAAATGAAGAGCATAAGGGAAAAAGAGGGGATGTCAGTTTTTTGTCCAAATTAAATAAGTGGAGCCATCTGTTTAACTAGGGCTTAAAATATGTGGTAAGGTTTATAAGGAGCAAAAAAAAAAAAAGAAAATACCATCGTAAAATTCATGTTTTTGACATTGTTTATTTGCAAGGGAAAAACGGAAATTCACGTATATACAGGGTTTTAATGTATATTTTATATTTTGCCACCTAGTGAGGTAAAATGACAACTTTCAAAAAACAAAAAAATTCTTGTATAACAGTTTCTTAGTTTTTTTTCTATTATTTTTTAAGCATAACAAAAGAAACAAATGACCATCAAAATGTTAAAAAGGTAAACTTCTTTTAAATGGAACACCCAGTATAGAATTTTAGCAATAAAAAGTTCTTTAAAAAAGATTTAAAACAATACCACATTTGATATATCTATCTTTATTAATTTCGAAAATTTGACCACCCAAATCTAAAAAATAGTAGATATAATTTTCACTATTCCTACGGCATTAAGCTTATGGCTTACAGCTTAGATCTTTTGACATAAATGACATAATGGGAAATATATCAGCTAGTCTTTAGATTTAAATTGCCATATTTCCGAAACTATAGAGAGAGATAGATACAGTGGCGTAGCTACCGCCGTATCAATGACACGGGGCCTTCGGGCTATAGGGGCCCCCAAATGTGTGAAAGCAAAGATTAACGGTATGAAACTTTAAAATTGCCGGCTAAATTGGAAAAGTGGAGCCCTTTCTTTGATAAAAACGAAAAAGGTAATGCTGAAATAATTAAAACAATGTATTTGGAAAGTAAAGACTTTTTTTTGGGGCTCCCTAACTCATTGTAATACTTTTAAAAAGCTCTTTTAAAGATCTTTTGAATTACCACATCACATACAGAGTGTTTTATTTAAAAAGTTTGCCCCTTTATTTTTCTTAACTTTTTAATCTTCTTTTGTTTCGATATGCTTAAAATATTAGAGTTTTTGTTTTCTTCTTTTCTCCTTGTCAAAATATAAATTAAAACCCTGTACATATTCAGGTAAAAATATTTTATTTGACCATTAAAAAATGTGGTCGCAAAAAAACTGTGTATACTCATATGTATTTTTATTCGTTCACTAATAAAAGACTAGAAGTTATTGTTATGATAAAAAATAGGAATTTACTTAGGAATGCAGTAATGTTTAAAGAATCCTCATTTATTCCGGACTACATACAATATCCGATATTCCCGTTAAGTGTAAAAACCATAATTATTTTTCCGATTAATATGCAAGATGAGAATGAAGCACCCGCTGTGCTTTCGATACCGGTCTGTAATTCCTAGGTTTATCGTCTCATTTGTTATTTTAATAGCAGACTTTACTCGGATAAAGTGCGTGTACAAGTTTGCAAAAGCTGTATTTTAATTTTAGCTTTTGCGGTACACCTCAACACTGCTTTATGTGGAAATGGTAAGGGATCGTGTGCTGGCATGAATTAAATGAAAATGTGTACTTATTTTGCGATGATGTAAACGAAACCTTAACCTAAACTTTTACGTCTGTAAATATAAACCAATCGAATTTGGGTATTTTGGTATACAGAATACAGGGTGATCAAACTTAAGTCGGTCCTATTGCTAACTTCATTATTATTAGAGATTCGGTAAGAATATTTATACCAAAGCTACAATAAAGTTTAATTTTTAAAATATTTACATATGTAACAGACATTATAGTATGCAATTGTTGATGCACGGTATGCTGTTAAGGGCGATTCCCAAAAATATTAGGGTTTGTTATGGCAATACAGGTTGATCAAACTTAAGTCGGCACTATGCTAAATTCTTTATTATTGGAGATACGAAGACGGGTAAATGAGTAGGTATAGTTGTATTTTTTTACCGCTAATTAATGTGCTGCTAACAAAGAAAAAACAATTGAACGTCAAGTTTCCGATTTATATAAAAAGTGTACTGCTTTTATATGGAACACCCTGTATTTTATATTACCATTAAATTGATATTTTTAAGAGCTTTAAAAAATATTACATTTTATATGTCTATCTCTTTTAGATTTGGAAATATGGCCATCGAAATCTAAAAAATAGTAGATATAATGTCCATTTTATCTGCGACACCAAACTTAGTACTTACATAGCCTATAGAGCTGTAAATATTATGGAAATATAATTTTTTAGATTTGAATGGCCCAATTTACAAAACTAAGGGAGTTAGAGGACATATCAAATGTGGTATTTTCTTAAAGCTCTTTAAAATATCTCATTGATGGTGATGTAATATACAGGGTGTTTTATTTTAAAAATGCCAGATTACAATTAAATTACTGAAGGTGGCCATATTTCCTAAACTATTAAAAATTGGATATATTGCATGTCGACTTTTTTAAGCCCATTAATAGATCTTTTAAATAATAATTAAATATACAGGATTTTCCATTTAAAAAAGTTTTTTTGCAACAAATCAAAAACTCGATGTTTAATTGTTTTTCTGCTGACAGCACGTTAATCAGCGGAGAAAATGCTACAACTTTACTAATTTAAACAACTTCGTACCTTCAATAATAAAGAAGTTAGCAATATTTCCGACTAAAGTTTGATCACCCTGTATAGTTAAAACTATTGATAGTTGCCACAGCAATAACTTCATTGCTAAAGATGTACCATACTTAGCGGCCAGTAAAATAATGGCGTAGCCGTATTTATCTTGTAGCGTTCGAAATCCACCATTTTTTCTAGAAGGCAATCCCTATGCAAATACATAAATGCGTTGCTTAAATAACGATAACTCACTTCGGTTGCCGTGTTCGGTAACACTGTTTTCCGATAAGGAGTTAATCTGAGATTTTCTTAAATTGGCAATAAATTTATTAAGGTGTGCCTGGTGAAGTCGTTTAAGCAAGAGCTCCTGTTTATTTTTCTTTTACTAAGATAAGTACATTAAAAGATAACTCCTTGTATAAAGCTTAAGACTATTTTAGTATTTTTAAATTAATATTTTCTAATAGAGATTATTCTTATTTATTTATTTTTATTTCTGGATGTATAAAAACTTTTTAAATTACATACATATGGTATCTTGGAGTTATCTTAAAAAATTAAAAGGGATTGAACAATATGCTACCACACTGTTTAAAATTGTGGTAAATTGGTTATTTTAATAAAAAATCAAAAATTGATGTGAAATTTTACGTAAAAATAACACTCATTTGTATCAAACCCAACATCATGAAGTTGACCACAAAATAGTCAATAATTTTAAGAGGTATTTAATTTAACACCAGGGGCCCTATTTTTGACGTTTAGCTCACCAAAAGAAAACTCTTCATCAAATATATCTACTCTCTCAATTCGAAAGTAAGGGCCCAGTTATTGAAAATTTAAAAAATAACGGGATAATAAGTAAAATAGCCTTAATTTTTATTACATAGGAACGGTTTTTTTTTACAAAGGAAACAAGTCTTTTGTGGATTTAATTGTAACTAGTAATGACTTTTTGTAAAATTTATCGCTCACATCTATTTTGCTGAAAGAAACGAGATAAGATATTCATTAAGACAATCACAAAATCTAAACAAATATATTTATTTTAAATGCAAAAGCTAAAATGTAAAGGATTGTAAATATTTAATTGTACTGTTTTAATAATTTTGTTTACAAAAAAAATGCTTTGTTTTTTTTTACTGCATCCACACTGAAAAAAATATTTTTGTGAATTTATAACGTTGGATGTTGATTATTTTTAGCGAATGAATTGGGAAGGACATATACAACTTTAAAAGTGTTAGTACAGCGTGTCTACTAATAAAAAAGGTTTCCACATGATGCTGAACTTAAGTAGACACAAAGTCGGTCTATATAGGGTCGCGACATTCGGCCATATTGCTTTGACGTGTTATGACGTCACATCTCCCATTTTTCGGCTATGTTGTTCAGTGCCGGAGATATACAGTTTATTGTATTAGTAGAACAACCGTTTACACAACAGTTTTAAGTTATTATTAAGTTGTAAATTCTTTTACTTTAAATAAAAAAACATTTGAAATTACATCTTTCAACAAATATCACTTCCAAAACAATGCAAAATGAAATGCGCAAATTCTAGACGCCACTGGATTGATCATCAGCTTTGATTTTACCCAGTCTTGCCAACTTTTCTCCGTGGGTGCCCATCCTTGCATCCCCGACCTCGAACCGCCTTAAAGTTGAGGATGTGTCGCAACCTTATAAATATAAACTAACCTTGAAGTAGACAGAAGTATATTCATTTTTTGAAGAAGCGTTACCCTTAAAAACTCTTTATTTTTAGGTTTACATGTATTATTGGTTTAAAGTTAAAAAAAAAAAAACATTTATTTTATTATTTTTCATTTCACAGTTGTTTACTAATACATGTTTTAAGCTTTTTCTGTAAAGAGGCGCAGTTATTTTTAACGCACACGGCTACTCAATACGTATTTATGTTACATAGGCTATTCAGTGAGCTTCAAAGAGCAAAAGGCCTTGATCAAGAGAGTTTTGACTTGAATGCAGATCGGCAACCCTAATATAAAATATGCAGTACGCAGCCGATTGTCGGAGAGCCGAACTGTAGACTTTTTGTTTGTATGCTCTTTCTTTGGCTCGTTCGTGATTCCATCAAAATTAGAATTTTGCATACATCCCTTTTTGTCGTCGTTCTTCTTTGGCCACTGCTTGAACAAATAACGCAGCTAATTAAATTGAAAGCTTGTTTCTTTAATAGGTTGGAAGCTTTTGGGTTTCGTTGTGTCTACTTGACTTAATTATATTGCTATTTGCCATATTTTTCTTAGATTGTTTAATACACTAATAAATCCGCCGGATCTTGACAAAACATAAAAAAAAACCTCTTTAAGTATTTATTTCTTTTATAAATAAATATCCTCCCGATATCTCAAACTCAAGTTTTGAGGATAATAAACGTGTAAATCAATAAAGATATACATACTTGTTTGTCAATATATATTATAAGAAATTAAAAAATATAATTTTATACATTACCCCAGATTGAACAAAGTTTGTATCTTCTTTATATACAGTGTGTCCCAGGATATGTATTACAAGAGGACAAGACAAATGCACCAAAATTGCATTGCATTTAAACGAATTTTGGGAAAATTGGTCGCATGGCGCAAAACTAATACATACAACAATACAAAATTTTACTTCAATTGGTAACTACTTTTATTTTAAAAATAAAAATAGAACAATATTGTATAAGTAAATGTTATAGAGAATTGAATTTTATGTTAACATCTGAAGTTAAGACATAAGAGTAAAAAAAAATAATTGTCAATATTTTTACATTACGCATTAGAGCTTAAATAATAGGCAAGAGGAAGCAAAATTAAAAATAAAACGTAATTATTTTAAATATTGTTTTTAAATTCGCCGCCTTAAGCCAAGTATTTTAAAAACCGTTAATGCATACTGTAAAAAATTGACAAAAATATTTTTTTACTTTAATTCTTTAACTTTAAATTTTGAGATAAAATTTAATTCTCTACAACATTACTTATACAATTTTGTTCTTCTTTTAAAAATAAAAGTACTTTGCTCTTGGTCAAATTTATATTTTCAGGTATAACACGACCTGTATATTACCAATCGGACAAATGCATTTATCAGTTTTGGAGAATGAGACCAGTTTTCCCAAAAGGACGCTGGTATTTAATTAGAAAAAAATCATTACTTTTGTGATACAATACTAAAAAACATATTTTTAGCTGCTCTATAAAATATTAAAAATGTAATGCGACATATCGAAATTGGCTTTTTGAAATTAAAAAAAAATGACAAAGATTTCTGTAATTTTATCTAGTTTATGGACAAATATTTTTATTGTATGACGGTGACAAAAATCAAAACCTTAAATATACATACAAACATACTTTTCGCCAATAACTGTGAAATTATCGGGTTTAGTTTATTGTATATTGTATCCTGATAGTGAAATAAATTTTTAACATTTAAGAAAATTTAAATTTTGTAAATAAATACTTTAAAAAATCTTTTTGTAGCAATTACTGTTTAATTATTTAGATATTTTATGAAAAAATTAATTAAAAATTTAAAAATAAATTATTTTGGGCTACCTTTTAATGGCTGGTTTGGTAATATAATTACTTTTAGCACGATATATCACATTTTTATATTTCAACTTGGTTTTAAAAATGTCTGATAATAGGTAAATAAAAACTAAATTATAAGCTAAATTATAATCAGAAAATAAGAGAATCGATTTTAGCAAATATTCTGTGCTTAACCTTTTTAAGTTAAGCTTTCCTACTGGAAAAAAACCATACCAAAGTAAAAAGAATTAAATATGAGAAACCATAAAAACATAAACACAATACCGCCACGCGTAATAAAATTTTGTAGTCAACGAGGACTTGATAACTTTAATGATTTCTCTTATTTGATTCCAACGACTATAATGTATGTGGTTTAAACGATTTAGAACTACCTCCTAGGTCAAAATACATGCAATGAATTTCTTACCTTGTTTAGTTCTTGTTGATGCTGCTGCATCTGTTGTTGTTGCTGATTTTGTTGTACTAGCAGCTGCTCTCTAGCCATTTGAAGCTGCATAATCAGTTCAGAAAGCTTTCTATCCTTTTCCATCAGATTATCACCGGAAAGAGCTTGTTGAATTGCTGCTGCAGACTCCACATCACTGCAAAGGTAAAATAACCAGTGTAATTGAGGCGAGGCGGGTTTTGAGTTTTCATATCGAGGGTTTTCTGTCAGAAGGGCGTATCCACATAACTGGTGATTTTTTTTATGTAAGAACATAAGACCTTCTGGCATGTTCGAAATTGTAATAAATGTTGATATGCAACAAAAAGAGTGCAATAATTGGCTATTTTCTTGAGGCAGGGAATACGGCATTCTGGCATGTCGAACAAATCGCCATAAGCGTCAAATTTTTTGATAGCAAGAAAATCACAAATTATGTGGATACGCCTTTCTGGCAGGAAACCCTCGATATGGGTGCCAGGCAAAGGGTCAGCTCAGGTAATGTATGAATCAAGAAAACACTAAGTCAACATCAAAAATAAATATTAAAAAAGGTTATGTTTAAGTTATTATTGGTAACATATTTAACAATAATACTTTTTCTAGAGAAAAAATTTATCATGGGAAAATGCTGTCTCGGTATACTATAAGAATTTAGTAATAAAACTCGATTAGCAAACTTATTTAATCAATGTAGTTATTTATCCAACTTTGTTACTCTTTATTCACATGCAGATGTATCAGTGGGAAGGGTTTTAATCCATTTCTTTTCTAAGCACGTCGTGCCAGATTGATATATTTAAATTGATTTTCATTGTGTTAAACACTATAATTAAGAGATTAGACAAAATATGCCTGCATATTCCTGTTGGGATGACACTTTAGGCTCGATCTGTTGTTGCTTTGGACCGTGTCCACCCTTAAACATAAAAAAGGTATTCCACGTTGGGTTTAATCTGAGATACATATAGAGTAGGTATACAGATCAAAGGAGGAGAAATCATAATTGTTAATTTGATAAACAAATCTGAGCTTCTTAGAGCTGCTGTGGATATAAATTCAATTTAATTATATAAGGAATTAAAATAGGCAATATTTTCTTGCTATCCTATATCTCAGAAGGTTCTACAAAATGATATTACCTGTGCTTATTTGTTAGTCAGGCCCAAAGACGTTACGGAATTTAAATACTGGAATAGAGGGTACATCAGCAGCAAAAATATGATTGCGATTGAAAGTGAACCAAACCTGTACCTCCATTAAGAAAAACTTAAAATATTAATCTACTTACTCTCATTAAATAACATATTTATAATGTTTAATATTATTACCGTATTGCAGACAAGATTATACTTAGCGTAAAATTAAATTTTATTACATTAAAAGTCGGTACATCAGTAGTAAAAGCGAAAAAGATTCATATTTAAATTACGTTACAATATTTGATTGCTTCGAGGAAATCTTCTTGGTAATAAAAATTACTCGACTTCTTGAAAAGTCTCGAGATCTTATATCGGTTTTACATAATTCAGTCTTTTATAGGCTAATAACGTCAAAAGCATTTGCTATTTTGTAGAAGATACTAATCATATGCAGTATAATCTACAGTTTTATTTGACATAAGATACAAGTTTGCTTTGGTGAGCAAAAAGTTGTTTTTTTTCTATACAGTTTATTATAGTTTTATAACCAATGGCGTAGCGTGGGTCAAAGTGTGGGGGGGGCGAACTATTATTGGGGCGGCCTAACTTTTCATAGAGCAGTATACTAATAAATAATTTTGCTGGCACCAAAACAAGTACATTAAATTTAGTTATGTACAAATAAATATGTAAATTATTTAAAAATCCTTTGATATCAATGTTATCATACCACGCTATACATAATTCAATTAATTTTTTTAATTTTTTTAATTAAAACCTTTTTATTTATTTTTTAAATATAAATAAACAATTTTTTAAATATATTTTTGCAAAAATAAATATAAGATACGACTTAACTAAAACAAAACTCACTTAAAAATTTATAAATATAAAAAAAAAACATTTTTAAAACATATTTTTGCAAAAACAAATACAAAATAAGACTTAACCAAAACAAAACGCACTTTAAAAACTTATAAATATAAAAAACTTTTTTAAATATAATTTTTGCAAAATTAAATATTAAAAAGTTTTAAATTAAAACAAATATTTTTAAAGCAAAAAACTCCTGGTTTTGGGGCGGATGTAATTTCGACCAAGTTTGGAGCAGGTACTAAAAAACATATGTAATTTCGACCAGAAGTAAAGGGTGCGGGTAATCTTATATGCATTTTTGACCAAAAGGTGCAGGTATTATTTAAGAATATGAAAGATAACTTCGGTCAACACGATTTCTGGGTCTGACTTTTACATATTAAATTTTAGTTTCTCCTACGCCAAAACTAAGGCAAATATATTTTTATGAAAGAATTTTATAAAGGGTGTAATTTTAATAGAATATATGAAAATAGAATTCTTAAGTGGATTTATAAAGTGTGTATTAGTCTTAGTTTAATTAAGGAATATAAAAAAGGACTTGTTTACCAGAACTAACCATTTGTTAGTATGCATTAGTTTTGGATTTAATTAAGAAATTAAAAAAGGACTTGCTTACGAACTCACCATTCGTAATTCCTAAAACTATTTTAATAACCCTGTCGGGCGCCATACCGTAGTACCGGAAGGTAGGTATACAATTTAATATCCCTGGTCGAAAATGTACATGTCCTTATCTGACCCTTTTTTTGGGCAGGTAGACAAAGGGATTCTGTTCGAAAATACGCCCGCCGTGGTCTTGACACTTTTCATTTTATCCAAAACTGTGTCAAAGTCAACATCAAGCGCATAATCTGACTTGATGCTTATTTGGGGCTAAATCGTTTAGCCTCTGTTCGCCAATAATGTTCCTTTGTTATGGCTTTAGTTTGTGTAAACGACTAAATGACCTTTCAGCGCCGGCGCTATTAGTTTTATATTAAGTTTTTATAATTTTATTAAATTTTAAAATTGAAGTACTTGCTGAAACCCTTCCAGGAAAAATTTATGGCTGTGCCACGTATTAAGAGGCCTAAAACTGAAGGGGCGGAAGGGGGCAGCCGCCCCCTGCCTCTAGCACGCTACGTCACTGTTTATAACCACCCATTTTCAAAAAAAAAAAAATCAAACACTATATCGTTCTTTTTCTTTAAATTTTTAATAAACCTGATTTTATTTATAATATTAATTTCATGAGTTTTTATTTTAACTGTTAATAGATATATAATATACAGGGTGTTTTTTCACAGGTGGTTCCCCCTTATAGCTTTTTATCTTTTACGATAAAAAATAAAATTTGGTATATATCTATATGACATAATAATGGATTTACTAATTTATGTACTTCAGGTTTAACCAAAAATGACTGCTTCTATTAAATTTTAAATGGCACCATCGGTATATTTTATCCTATTTTATTAGAATATGATATTCTGAATACAATGACATCTCAATTGTCATTTTTTGACATTTCTGCTGTTAAAAATTTATTTATTTAAATTCCAATCTCAACTGGTAAGAATGGCATTAACGTGATGAGTTCTTCTTGGAATTTATTCCTGAACCGGCACCGATTGTCTGTAATACTGTCTATACAACCGTCAAAACAATGGGCCATATAAATAAAAAGAAGCAAATGCTTATACATATAAAATTTGAAGGAAATGCTTTTGCTGCAAATGCTCATCATATAGATAAATATAGCAAAGACATTTGCTTATACTTGGAAGCAAAAGCATTTACTTCAAATTTTATAAGTATAAGCATGTGTTTCTTTTTATTCAAATGGCCTAATAATACCAGAGTCTGTGGGCCGTTTAAGTGCTAACAGAGTTTATGATGTGAAGTTCTGTAAACTTAATAGTTCTCCAAGGGCTTGCCCTCAGATATATTCGATTGTAGATAGATCAGGTGATCTTGGGGACCATGGTATGGATGTTTTAGATGGGGTCAGAATATAAAAGGAATGGTTCAAGAATGTAATGAGGAGCCATCATGGTACCTTCGATTAATACTGGTTACTACAGTGTAGTAAACAAAAGCAAAATTAGCAATACTTATGCATTATGGTTCCTTCAAATGAGTGGCTAACTACCCAATATTTTTAAGTCATTAGTATTTAAAGGCTATTAATTGAATGTGAACTTAAATACTTTGTTGGCTGGATAAAATATAAGGGAAAGATTATGTAAAAGGTTTCTATGATTAACCTATTTTAAAATAAATATATAAATAATATTATATTTTAATTAAAAATTTATACATATCAAAGTTCATTGCAGTAAACGGTAAAATATTTGAATATGTTTTTAAAATGATCATGACCTTTCCCAAATAATTTAACAGTAAATAAACACGTTTACAATTAAAGTATTATCGAAGACTTATTTAGGATTTTGAACATGTTTTCCCCCTGAGAAATAAAAATTCTGCATATTTTTAAAAGTGGCGATACAAAATATATAAACAGTCGTTGAGTTTAGGCATGTTATTGAATTTTCTTTTATAATAACCTTCGCGTCGTAATTATTGGTTTTAAATACCATCAGTAGCGGTTTGTAAATTAGGGCTGCAGAGCTGCATCACTGGTTCTTAAAGTCTTAAAATGAATCTTTTTGACTTTAATTAATTAATGAAAACATTGATGGTTATGTAATGCCCTATAAACGTCATTATGACATAAAATTTAAAATAAGTCAAAAACGGTTGGCCTTAGGTATAGAACATTATTCATAATTTATGTTTAGCATTTTACGCAGAATCTAAAAAATAAATAATATATAGGGTATTCCCTTAAGAATAAGAGAGTTGACATTAACTTTCGGTATAACTAGAAGTGATAAAACTGTCAAAATATTTTTGTTGTATGTCCCCATTGACTTTATAATGTAAACAAATTTTCAAAATTTTTCGAAGCCTACTTTTTAAGAAATCAATCACAGCATTTTCCGATGGAACATCCTGTATTTTATTATCAACTCGGATAGATATACAAAAACAGAAATACTCTAATAAGCAAAAGAAAAAATAGGTTCTCCTTTTACCTGATCTGTTCGTAATGGTCAATTGACTTAGCGCACTCTGTTTGTGCACATGTCTTTTTCCGGAATAGGAACTGCATGACTATTTTATAATGATTTTAAACATGTCAGTATAATGATTAGTCGTGATTTCATTGACAATTAATTGTACGTTTACTATATTGTTTCTCAACATTTTAAAATTGTGCCGCTTATTTCTTGTAATCATTAAAATAAAAGACCTTTAATCCGTTTGTTTTATATAAGCTTCATATATGTTTAAAGGTTATTAATACTATCTATAAATATGATAGGCCGATGAATGAAGAGTTTAGTGTTATTTAGTACACAATGGTTGGGTAATAAGAAGCTAATTACAATAGTTATGTCACTTATCTTTTGTTTTAAAGTTCACAAGATTAATTGTTTAATGGTCAAGGCGTTTTATTATCACGACGGAAAATACTACAAATAAAATAATTTTTGACACCAAAAAAAAATGGATGAAAACTAGAGTTAGATGTTGTATTTTTAAATGTACAAATTGACTAATAATTATAATAAAGATACCTTATAATTGTGGTGGGTGTCTCAATAGGAATTTTGATATTTTGTTTCCAAGTAAAATTATCAATTATTATAGGAAGAAAACCCCTTTTCGGTGGTTTTCTTCATTTACGAATATAAAAGATGTCAAAAATATAAATTTGGGTGTTGATACCGGCGGTTTTTCTTATTTTTTTCGGTAAATACCGCCGTCCAGCGGGTTTATGTACCACCTCGTTTAAAATGTCCTTTGATATACTACTCAGGGGAACTCTGTTTTTAAAAATCGGCCGAAAGATGATCCAGACATAGGTGTACGAGCCAATACCATTAAAACCACACTGCTTGTACAGCAAAATTTCGAGCTAAATTTTAAATCGATCTAAGTCTGGAAAGGCTGGGCTGATTTTTAACAACAAAGTGGGTTGAGTAGAAAATCAAAGGACTTTCTAAACGAGGTGCCAACTGACCCCACTTCTATTTTTAAAAAAGTTGCTTATGCATTGGCACTGGGCTGCGTGATCAAAATGACTTTTATGCCAGAAAATAATTAAAGTGAGACCCGATTTCGATATCCATCTTGTCGTATTAAAAAGATCAAGGGGGTAGGGCTGTTAATGTCCTCACTGTATAGTAAATCTTAAAATAGCAAATTACTGCTGAATGTACAGGTCATTTAGGAAAATTGCCAGGAAACGAAGAAAATTATATTATTGTTTTTTTTGTTTTTTTTGCACTTATAACCCCAAGTTTTGACTTTAGTTTTGTGTTCATCGGGAAATAATACGTAAGAAAATCTTTGTCCGAGACCCAGACCCAGCAGAGACACAGACCTGTTTTGTATTTTGAAGACCTTTATAAAATAACTTTAACAAATTTTTAGTCTAATAATTATTAAAATGGGAATATTATTTATTAAAGAACATGCAAAACTTTTAATATTTACAGTATACCTACACGTTCACACTAAATATTTTGTATTTTTCTGTCTTACACGTTAGCTCAGCTTTATGTCTTATAACCAAGAATTAGGTACAATCCCTATCCGTAAACTTGCTTAATATAAATAAAGTTACTTACGAGTTATGTGAGTTTGGTGTTGACGACGGTGTGAGGCCTTCTCTCTTCCCTCACAGAACTGTTTCTATTTATCGACGTTAACCGTTTAAGAACATCGTCCATGGACCGTTTTAACGGATGTAAGGAACTATTGTTATTCAATAAACTATTATTATTATTATTATAATGAAAATTTGTCTTTACGTCCGAATTCGGAGAACTACACTCGGAAGAATTCCTCCGCCTTTCCATTTCTTCATTGTGCAAAGAAAGTGCGGAGATACATGGAGATACAGATGTCATTAAAGAGTCGTTTCCCGATAACTTCGCTGTTTTTGACGGGATATGATCGTCATCTAATCCATCGTCTATCTCACTTCCGCACCCACTAGCCGATGAGGATTCGGATAATTTATAAAATGCAGTTGAAGAGTTTACCATAGTGTTAGTGTCTTCTTCACAGATGTCACTAAGGTTGTTGCTACTAGTTTCATCCAAGTCTGTTAGACCCCCTCCGTCACTACCGCTGCCTAAGTTGGCTTTTATTGGTGGAGCCTCCGTTGAACTGCCTTCTTGTAGTTTTGTTGGTGGAGACTTTCTCTTTGAAGACATATTTCTGCAAAAACAAAAACAAAATTAGGTTATGGTGTATGGTATTGTAAGTATGAATGTGAAGTGAAGTAAAGTAAATTTTTATTTTTACAGATTATATAATATAATACTATAAAAATAGACTTTATTTTGTTTGCAAACTCTTTAAATATATTTGACGTAATGCAAACAAAAAGAAAGTGATTCCTTGCTTTAAATACAGGGTTGTTTGTTGTATAAAAGTTGGGAGTTGGGTCTTAAGTCAACCGTTATTTTTATTATAAAAACAAAAAAATATAAAGTTTAAACGATCAAGTAATGTTAAAAAAATGCAAACGCCTTAAAAGGTGGCAGCTGATAAATAGATTTCTTCTTAAATAAACTTTTTGTGGCTAAAACACTTAGTTTGTAAGGTCAGGATCAGAAAAAAAAATTCCCCGTTCCGACACGTTATGATTCACATTTTATTTTTTATGTCAAATCGGTAAGTATAACGAAAAAAATATAAGAGATACAAAGTCTCTAAAGGAGCCAGGTATCCAAAATATTTTTTGTTAAGTCGTAGGGTAGTCTATTCTCATCTTAAACAGTGTAGTGTGTTGTATTGTTGTACAATTATATTATGCAAAAAAACTATTTTTTTAAAGGAACATACTTTTACGCATTTTTTTTCGTAACATATTTTGTTTAAGGGCAAAAACTTATTTCAATTATACCTGCCATACAAGAAACGTTGAGGATTTTTTTATTATGTCGTGTAATACTTTTTTACTAATAATTATGGAAGACAATTAACAAATATTATTGTAAAAATGTTCCTTAATTGGGTATTTTAAAAATTAAAAAAAATAATAAAATAAAATATTAACAACCCATATTTTAAAAACGAAAAATTTGCGGGTATATTCTTATGTGAACCTCTTTTCTTATTTTAATAAAAAGACTCTACAGTAGTAGTTTGGCACCATCGTTTACAAATACTCTGTATATTGGTAAAAAAAAACGCACACGAAAAAATTAGTGAAGTAACTGAACTTAAAAAACTGTTAATACATTTAGAACCGTATAGCTTAAGAGGAATTTTGTCCAAATTTGTAAGTTTTTTTATGATGCTATATGCATCCTTACTGACGTCATTTCATTTGTGTGTGCAATGTAATCATAATTTAAAATAAAGATAAATTACATCATCATATCTTGCTGTATTATAACTCTTTACATTTTATTAGGATCAAAGAGCAGATGTTCAGTCAGTTAAAAAGGTTCATAAGCAATTGTTTAAAAAAAAGTTGCCTTTCCGCCGCCCACCGAGTGTGGAACTAGGACGCCGGAAGGGACAGGGGAAAATGCGACATCCTCGAATATCATTCGACGATGCTTTGAAGGCTCGTCTCGACGACCACCATATCTATGTAAGGCGTTTCTGTTCGCAAAAATGTATGGTTGCCAAAGTATAGAAAGTGTAGGGTGTGGCGATATACATATTAAACCATAGTTGATATTATATTTGGTTTTTTAGGAAAATTATGTAATATGTAATAAAAAAAATCATTTTGGGAATTCAAAATAACAACAATAACAAAATTAAAACAGGTTCCTTAACCAAATTTTAAATATTGAAATAAAAATAGTGTAAAATAAACTAGGATTATTATGACAAAACTGGCTACATCTTAAAACCAACACCTTTTTTTGTCCGTATTTTTTTGATCGAGCTAGACTCGTTGGGCGAACAGTAGTGTAGAACACTAGCACAAAGAGACAAAGTATGCTGTCATGTTAATATGGATGACACATCGATCCCACTTTGTTGTTGTCTTACTTACCTATGAGCCTTTTAAATTGGCTGAACGTTGTATATATACAAAGTCTTTTTACATCGTGGTTTTAACATAATTTTCTTGGTAAAAATAAATAATTACAAATAATAAGTTCATTAATGTGAATCAATTAAAAATAAAAATTTAAGTAAAATAACGGCAACTATTAATTATTCATTAAAGAAAATTAAAATGGCTAATTTATAATAACTAATAACAAATATTAGATGCCTAATAGCATTTAATCAACAGTTTGCCAAATTAAATAGAAAGTCGCTCGTGTAAGTCGTGCACACCTACTTCCACATTTTAATTAAGGAAGATGGAAAGTGACCACATGTAACCGTGAATAATTTAACTACCTAAGAAATAGATTCCTCCTCGAGGGACCATTTGCATCTCAATTTCCGATAGGACATAGAAAATAGATTCCTGTAAAGGTCTCTAATCTGATTTAAATTTAAGTAGTAATGGTAATAGGAGTTCTACCTATCTAGTTTATACTATAAGATATTTACAACATCATAAAAGCACAGGTAAACTGTTCTATGTTTTTGTCTATTCTCATTATTTTTATTTTTATATATAAGTACAGTATATTAGTCTCTGGGTCAGTAATAATATTTACTTTATGATAATAACACTTTTAAAACCTTTTAGGGGGTTCCTTTTGACGAGTCTACCACGAATATGTTGTAAACCTTCACAGATGAAAGCGGCGCGTTAACTCAGCCTGTCAATATCAAATGTTTCGGCTGTCGGACTGGACAAACGCGTCACTTTTTTGTCGGACAATAATACCACAATGCTTTTTTTGTAATTTTTAGACATGATTCCAAAAATCGTAAGGGTTACAGTTGCAGAACCCGCCCAATTAGATAACGAAAACATGTCAATGGGCCTTAT
Source organism: Listronotus bonariensis (assembly GCA_014170235.1). Classification (NCBI taxonomy): domain Eukaryota; kingdom Metazoa; phylum Arthropoda; class Insecta; order Coleoptera; family Curculionidae; genus Listronotus; species Listronotus bonariensis. The sequence continues at coordinate 33,399 of JACEGR010007598.1, forward strand.
GGTTTCGTGACTGTAACACTTATGATTTTTGCAACAATGTTTAAAAATTGCATGTTAAACATTGTGGTAAACTTATCCGACAAAAAAGAAACAAGTTCTCCCGGTTCAACACCCGAAATATTTGACATTGACAGGCTGGATTAACTCGCCGCTTTCATATATGGCGGTATGAATATTTGTGGTAGACTGGTCTAAAAACCCCTTCTAAAAAGGTTTTAAAAGTGTTATTATAATAAAGTGATTTTCATTACTGGCCCAGGGACTATATGTATGCCGGGTAACAACAAAATCACTATACTGTTTAATGTTTTCATGGATAAAAATATAACCCTTTTAAATCTTGATATTTTATAATATGTCATCAGATGCCAATATTAAAAATAATAAACATCTGTTCAACATTGCTGGTTTAACCTGAACTTTCGTGAATTTTTGTTATTTTAAACAAATACCCTGTAGATTTTTAGGATTCAAGTCCTTACCAATATAAAACTTTGAATATATTCACAACCTTTATAGTATAAGGAAAAATGACGATTGAAAATGTCCGATCAATCACACATCATGCAGTTACATATACGGAAAAATTAAAAAATATCATTGAAATGTATTGTACTTAAGCTATTATTTTTTAAATACATTTTTCGCTTAGGTCATACTAATATTAGTACAGCAAAAATCAAAATAGATCCTAAAATAACTTAAAAATACCTAAATGTCACGCACCATTACATTTAAATTAAGCATATCTTTCGAAACATGGACCCAATAATTTTATATTAAACAGCTTGTTTTTTATTATACAACTAAAGTATGTGTGGCAGTTTGTAAATTTTTAACCGCTATTTTTTATAAAACCAAAAAAGGTAGTATGAATATGTGTATTTTGAAGGTTTAACATTAAAAATAACTATAATATGGTAATTTTATATTTAGAAATATACCTAGGAAGTAACGCTGGTTACTGACTTTAAAAAAATATATATATTTTATTTTTTACTGTGGTACCAAGGGTTACTGACTTTTTAACCAATGTAATACTTACATTTTTTTGTTTGTTAAGGTATTTTTTCCAATTTAAAGTGACCAAAGTATAGTAAAAATTCCGATCTTAAGAAATCTTTAGCGTCACCCATTTAAAATATTAAAATACTGGCAATTTCCGGTCAAGTCGAAAGTATCTTACTAGTGTTATTATACCCAATATTGGCATGGGATAACATAGCACAGTATATTATACTAAAATTTAAAAGGGTTATGTATACCGGGTGCTGCTCCGTCGAGCGGGACATAGGGAATCCCATGTAAATTTTGAAGTGGTCCAATATTGGCTCCCCTAATTATTTTACAAAAAAATATAATTAGGATTTTTTAAAGAGCACGAAAAGTTGTACCCAGTGTACAAATTTCAGCTCTTCTCAGTCCGCCAGCTAAGAGATAAATGCTAAAATAAGTTACGAATCTCCTATCTTCTTACCCGCCTTGTATTATTAGAAGTTTATAATAAAATAGTAAAAAAATTATTTAACCTCTTACTCTTAAGTTGTCAAATCAATGTCACATCACTCTTAAATAATGAACTACTTAAATCAAGAAAAAATCACTATTATAAAATGATTTTACCAGGGAAATAATTATCGAAGAGTAGCATACATGTTTGCAGCCTATTTTCCCAATAGGCCAATACCGTCGACAATAGAACGGACGATAAAAATTTGAAACTACAGGCACAGTAATCAATAATTGCAAATGTGAAGAAAATCGACGTGATCTTTCGCCAAATGATTTTTTTCTTTGGGGACATTTAAAAACTAAGCTACCAATAAAAAATATGAAAATTTAGTCCAGCTAAGGAATGCTATTTCCGCTGAATGTGCCAGAATATGGATGTACCAACTAGCCAACGTAAGAAATGAGTTTTATAATCGTTTGAGATATTGTCTGGCAGTTAATGGAGGAATATTTGAGCATTTGATTAAATCCTGATATTTTCGTCATAAATTGATTTCTAAATGTAGAAAAATTTGTTTTATTGTCTTGCGTAACTGTGAGTGCATGTGTTGGAATTAGCTGTAAACTAAAATGAAATGCGAGGATTCTTTTTGAAATTCCCGTATAAAATTGTTCAGATTTGGCAATGACCTTATAAATTAATGATCTAAATTGTCACTGATAAATCGATATGGTGTTTTTATTGTTGATTTCTAGAGTACAGGGTGCATATTGAGATACTACGTTGCAGAAGTATTAAGCAGTTTACTCTTTACTGGTTGGTTGAAACATGCTCAAATTTTTATTTTGGGTGGAACTTACTGTGCTCTTCAATAAATCCTAATAGCATTTTTTTCTAAAATAATTAGGGGAGCCAATATTTTACTATTTCAAAATTTACATGGGATTCCCTATGTCTCGCTCGACGGAGCAACACCCGGTATATGTTGTCATTTAAGAAAATAGTAGGTTAGAGCTAATTTTGTTGACACTCGGTATTTAATTTTTTAAATGAGTTAAAAAAACGACAAGTACCTAAATACGACCGACTACGTACATTTTTTTTCATTGTAGGATTTTTAACGAAATCCATGATGACAACCAACTTAACACTTTACAAAAGTTGTAGACTAAATGTGTTTTTATTTTTTATTGCATTAATTTAATTATACCAAAATATATAAAAAAGATTATAACTGCAAGAATAGCAGGCAAAATATGATGAAAAATGTCAATTTGCACTACAAGGGTTCCCAAAGTTTTGACGAGGGCCCTCAATTTTAATCGCCCATAAAAGGCAAAATTGTTTTAACCTACCATTTATATGTTGTAAACCTATTATTTATATGTAGTAAACGCTACACGTGTTTCCAGTAATTTATTTACGCTCTGTATATTAACATACTATTTTTAAACCAGTAAAGATTTCTAATTTAAATAAATTATTAATAGAAATTTATTGTGAAAAAATATTCAAAACAATGATCACTCTTTAAATTCGTGCTGTTTTAATGATTCTGTTAGAAGTCTGATTACAAGCTGATGTTTTTTTTTAACTAGTTTGTAATTTTGCATTATTGTTTTTTTTCTTTAGTTTTTTTTTTCGTAAGTTGATTGTATAGTACAAAAAAAAGGTTTGTATGTCAAAAATAACTAAAATTGCCACATAGTTGCAAGAACAATAGAGTTCACTCTATTCTCGCGTAAAAGTTACTGCAATTTAGAGAGTCAGTGATGAGTAAACCAACTATGGCCAAAAAATTTTAGCCAAAAGAATCCATCACAGTATAAAAGCGCATTGAGGATCAATATATTTAAATAATTTATATACTATGGATATTTTTTTGGTCAAAGCAATAGTCAAAACCTGCAAACAATTTGCTTTTTTGTCATCACTATAGATTTCTTTAAAGTTATTCTTACAATTTTTTTCTCATACAGTAACCGGTTTTAGAATTTTTAACTTTTGTATCTAAGAAGTAAGAGATGGGACTCGCACCAAATGTACAAACAGAAACTATTAGCCTAAGGAGAATCTTCATTTCTTTTGGTTTGGTTAAAAAAAAAAATGAGTTCAAGGAGAATTCCTGCAATACGCGAATTCAGTGTGACGTCACACGACTTTGACGTTTTTCTAACCCTCAAGAACATACCTATTAGAGGCAGTCTTGCCGCTTAGCTGTGCAAACAATCGTATGCTTAAAAAACAATAAACTTTAGTTCTGTATAATTATACCGGTCAGCAGCAATAGATTACACTTTTGTCATATTTTTTTCTAATGCGCTTTTTCACACTTCCATAAAGGCTGACTCTAGAGGAATATTTCTAAGGCTTTGTATGGAATCCAAACAAACCCCTCTAGGCCCCTCTCCTCACCATAAAACAAACAAAGGTTTCTATGGAAAATATACTTTATTTTTCATTTTTCTTACATTAGTGGCACTATTTAAGATATTTTTATTAGTTTTATTAAAATGGATTACGAGGAACCTTTCAGCATTAATATCATTGATTAAAGTTCGTAAAATTATACATTTGTTAACATAGTTAGGTTAGGTGAATAAATATCACAAATAATTACGAAAATTTTGACTTTCAGCAAGAATTCCCCTAATAAAAATCTATTGTTTGGATTCCTTGCCTGCGCCGTGACGTCAGAACTAAATGCGCGAATTTGGAGAGTCAGTGAGTAGGTAAACCAACTATACAAAAAAATTTAGCCAAAGAATCCATCACAGTGTAAAAGCGCATTGAGGATCAATATATTTAAATAATTTATATAATATGGATAAATTTGGTCAAAGCAATAATCAAAACCTGCAAACAATTTGCTTGTTTGTCATCACTATAGATTTCTTTAAAGTTATCCTTACAATTTTTTTCTCAAACAGTAACCGGTTTTAGGAATTTTTAAATTTTGTATCTAAGAAGAAAGACATGAGACTCACACCAAATGTACAAACAGAAACTATTAGCCTAAATGCAATTTTATTTATTAAAAATAATACTTTCTTGTTTTTTAATATTTTTACGTAGCTTTCTTAGTTTTTCAGAAAAAAAAACCGCTTAACTGCAAATTCCTGGACTATACAAGAAACATTAGGACATTTTTTTAACGTTTAAATTTAGTCTAACAAATTAAAAAAAAAAGGCGTTTGGAAATTTTTAGGTTTTTTGAAAAGTTTAACACTCTGAATCTTGAGAACTAAACATTTGAGGACCCAGGTTTATATGAACTTCTTTTTTTGTATAAAAACGGCTTAGGAATATACCCTTAAATTTTTATTAATTAGGAAACACCCTGTATATTTGGTGTGGGTCCCAGAATAACAAAAATGTAATAAATCAAAATATCAAAAAAAAACAAACATTAAGCTTTTTATACTCACAAAACTATCAAAAGATTTTTTTACCATTTTTTTATTTTTTTTTAAAGGCGTCACAATCACAATGCAGCACTATAAACGATGATAGTACCTATAATTCACAAAAGTATATGCAAAACCTAATCCTGAACTGCGAAATTAAGAACAATCATCTTTAACAATTCTGGGGTCAACTCATTATCTACAAATGAAAATTATTTTAACTAACTTAAAACAAAGTATACATGCGTGATTTGAATCGTACAGTATTTTAATTAATATTGTTTAGAGATATATATTGCGTTTTAGACTTTTTATGTAGTTTCATTACCACAAGGAAGGTCATAATAAAATATTTATATTTTTAGGATATTAACTGAGCATCGCACACATTTAGGAGCTTGCCAGTTAAACAAAAAGGGATATATGCCCATATTTTACAAAAAATAGATTTGTGTGAATTTTATCATCATTTTTATCAATTCACTTATTTAAATAATTTAAAATGATACACGGTTTTGTAAAATATTAATATTTAATAATGACAATCGATAAAAACAAAACAAGTTTACTCCTATGTACTTTTTAAAAATTATTAGGTTTAAGATTTAAGTATCTAGTTTATTTTGAAAGCAGTGTTAATTTTTCACATTTATTTTCGTTTTGATATCTTATACCTAATTCTTATATCGATGCAATAAAACTTGACTAAATTATATTTGACTCTTGAGGCAGGGGAGTTTACCTGAACGCCGTTTTTTGTTTTTCGCCAGAGGTAAAAAGTTTAAGATCGTAAAAACGTAAATAATTAACTAGTAAACTATTACGAAATACGTTTCAAGGTCTAAACGATTTTGGGTTTTTCTTAAAAATAATCGTAACTGGACATGTTCCTTTTAAAACGAAAGCTCAGTTATCTCGCTCTGTCGACCTAAAATGAACTAGAACTACCCTACTTTAATTTACTTCTATCCAGGTGTTATGTTAACTACCTATAAAGCCTCAAAAAGGCTGGTAAGTGTACTATTATTAAAAACAGGAAAAGCATTTACCAGATATTTAAAAAAATCTAATATGGAGTCTGGAGGATAGGGTGACCGACTAGATTTTGACCCATCATGATCGCAAATAATCTTAGAAGAAATAAAGTTATAATAAAGATGAAATTTTTGCAAAAGCCATAGATTTTTCTAAATTAAGTAACTTTGTTATTTTAAATGGAACATCATGTTTTTTTCCAATTCTAAAATTCAATCTTTTCCCTTAAAAAATTAACATAAGCTAATTAGCTTATTTAACAAAAATATTGATTTACTGGTCTTTTAAAAAGTATTCTTATGTGTAGGCCCCAAAAAAGTTGCTACATACAAGGTTACAGAAAAAAAATACGGCATTAAAGGTCTACGTTTTTCATTAAATAACACTTGCAGTAAAGCTAGATAAACCTAGAGCTCTGTTGCAGTATTTTTTTGCCTGTTATCTTGCTTGTAGCAAATTTTTATTTTTTAATAACACTCCTAATTACCATGCAGTCAATTTTCTAGAGATTAATGAATCTTATATTTTTGAAATGAGTGAAATAACCATGTCCTATATTACATTTTCTAAAAGAGAAAAAACGATATAATAAAAACTTTAAAAAAATCTAAGGCTTGCTGCGCAAAAACCGCATCTTGTTAACTGTATTTGTCTATACATAGCTATTCGCGATTATTTCCTTAACACTTTAACACCCTGCAGTTGGAAAAGTAAGCGGTTTAAGATATACATATATTCATATAGGGTTTTTTAAAATTTTTCAATGGATATACCTCTTAAAGTTTGTTGTAAAGTATAAAATTTTCCACATTAAATAAAATAAAGTCCCTATATGATCAGTTAAATAGGCAGTATAAAATAATATGTAAAAATTAATAAAACCCTTTAAATACAAAATACCCGTTTGAAAAGACTTACAGAGCATTCAAATTTTAAATCGCCGTTTCAAGCGAAATAAAAAAAAATGCTGAAGAAGTTCCGCCTTATTTCCTTTTATTGCAAAGAAAATATTATTAAGAAGTTGAAAGGATGGAAAATAATAAGTATAAAAGCGTAACTTGAAAGAACTGCGTTTCCAGAACACCCGAATTGAAACAGAAATAATATAATAAACGATGAAAATATTTATTTGAGAAATTAGATTTGTTACCCCGCTTTGTCACAACAAAAATTGCAACTCCGGCAGAAACCAATCGATACAGCTCGAGAAAGCTGCTGTTTTCTTTTTAAGAGTCCATCGTCTAAGTCATTAAATTCATTATTTATGTTGGCACAAAAATAACCTGCACTTTTTTCAAACAGCTTTTAAGGTAAATATATAAAAAATAATAACTTTTTAAAGAAAAAATATATTTTTTAAAGACTAGCTTTTAAATTACGTTTGATTTATTTGTTATAATGAGCTACAATAAACAGAAGGAAATTTTTAAAATAAAAAAATAAGAGTAGTCTAAGTCTTGGACAAAAATCATGTTTCTTCAATTTTTTTAATTAATGTAAAAAAATAATAAAAATATTTTAATCAAATAAGATTTTAAAAAAGGTTTAATCGATCCAATAAACCCCATACGTTGACATTTTGTATATATATAGGGTAAAACCAGGATAGTTGCCCCACTTTTCGAAAAAGCTTTATTTTTTTAAAATATGAACTTGCTGAAAATTATTTAGTATGTATCTCAAAAGATAGGTCTTTTATCTTTCATAATAGCCTATTTTTGTATAAATAATTAACCATGGTTTTGAATAAATACTGTTTTATTTCACCTCTCAAAAAGGGATAGTTGCCTACTATGGCGGATAGTAGCCTATCGTGAAAAATGCTTATGGGGATACTTGCCTCGTGCGGGGTTAGTAGCCTCGGCGTGATTTTTAGTTTGGATAAAAAGAAACTCCGATCAATTAAAATAATCTTTATTCTTTTTTAAACAGTCTTTATAACTTATGTACTGAGATCTTTTATTAACTAAAATTTTAAGTAATAATTAACATTATTAAATATTTTTTAGATTCAATGAATAAAATTATAAAAATATACAAACTTAAAGTTATATTCGTTATTATAAAATATTAGGATCTTCCTTAAAAATAAAAATCTGAGGTAATGAACTTTGGTACTAACATTAATTTTTACTGGAAGCTAAGGCTTCTTGCTTTCCACATCTCATACAGTAGTTGTCGAATCTTGTACATGTCTCATGCAACCACATTCTACACGTCTTACATTGAATCCAATCTGATTTTGATTTAGTCAAATTGTAATTCTCAAAGCATTCTACGCAATAGTTATCAATTGAAACTTTTTTAGGCGTATTTACTATTGAATTAGCATTTTTATCTTTCAATATCTCTTGAGTGTCTCTTATCGATTTTTCGACCTTACTTTTTTGATTGGTAATCCTTCGGTAGCTTTCCCTTTGTTCGTTTGTAAACTGAAGATATTTTCTTCACTTCCACTACTGTCAGAACTGTAAATTTGCAATCTTTTCTTCCTAAATGTTTTTACTTTGACCAGTTTCATTTTATTTGTGCTATCGGACTCAGTTTCACTGCTAGTCGTATCAATGTATTTTTAGTCTTTTTATTTTTTTGCGGTAGCTTTTTTTGTTCTCAATGCTTTTTTGTCCCCAGGTGGTTTGTTTTTTCTTTTCTCTGTGGTAATTTTAGTTTCCGTAATTTTATTTGTTTTCTTTATTTGCTCCACTTTGTTCTTCTTCTGGACAATTTTATCGTTGGAGTTTAAAACTTCTGCAGATTGTTTAGACCTTTTAGCTATGCTTAGAGGTATTCTTGGTATAGGAGATGCTTGATGTAAAAATTTAGATGGTGTTTCTTTTTAGGATTTTGGTTCTGGGATTCATTTAAAGATATTAGCGATGGCAATGATAGATCAGTATTATCAAAGATGTAATCTTTAATGTCGCAATCTCCTAACTCTAAACAATCTTGAGGCAAATTTAATAAGCTTGAAGACAACCTCGGTGGCGTGTGATTTTGGTTCACGTTATTCTGCTCACCCTCATGTACGATAATTTCCATATTATCAGTATTACTTGGAACTTGATGTCCTGATGGAAGCAGTTCATTTTGATGATATAAACCTTGATTAGACTCGGATTCCGGTACGGTACAAATACCTAGTACTTGTTTGCCTAAGTATGACACTTGGTTTCCTTCATTTGATGCAAGACTTTGCTCAGAATCTTGTGAGCGCTTCTTTAATGCAGACACTCCAGAAACGCCTGGTACTAAATCATTTGGAGGATTAGATTTTTGTTCTTGCGCAATTCCCTCCGACGCAAGATCTGATATAGCAAATTCAGCGTTAGATAGTGCATTTGGATCGACTGGGTAGATTCCACTGCCATGAAAACCACTTATTGCATTAGCGGAGATAGCTGCTCGAATCCATGCTTTAGATATTAGCTGACCCGAGTTGTAGCGAGACAGTTTTTTTGTGGATTGGTATGCATGAAATGGTTTGTCTCAGCATTATAATATTTTTTAAATGGTCCGAATACTGATACATCTAATGGTTGCAAAGCTGACGTAGTCTGACTAGGTAAACAAAGTAATATCACATCATTGTCCCGGGCAGTTTCTAGCATATTGACAGCACTTGAGTGTGATGAGTGACCATCTAAAATCAGTAATACCTTTCCTGACGGTTTGCGTGGAATAAAATGTTCAGTCAGCCATTTATAAAAAAGATCTGAGGTAATGTATGCCGATTTCTTTTGCATGTAAACTTGAGACCCAGGCGGAAGTCCTTCTTCGAATTCTGGTTTCTTATTAACGCCTTTGATAATCAGAACCGGTGGGAGAAAATTACCAATAGCGTTGCAACAAGCAACAACAGTAATTGTTTCTCCTTTTGTTGTTTTGTGTTGCTCGTTACCGTTTTCGTAGCGTCTTCTCAACGTTCTAGTGGATATTCCGTATATTCGTGAAATTTCATTTATTCCTCTCTTTTTTCTCGCAATTCTTCCAAAGCTAGTGCTAAGCTCTCTTCCGTCCATTTGATGTTCCGTGGTACCACGCCTGGTTTACGTTTATATTTTTGAGGCATTTTGCTTATCTAGAATGAATATATTAAAGTTAAATAGATTATTACTTTAGTAACAACAAGTTACAGTCACAGAAAAACCACAAAAAAATGAAATCCGTGTTTGCCTGTAAAAAAATGTTTACTAATCTAAAGGCAACTATCCGCGTAAATATGTAGGGCGACTATCCTTTTTGACGCGGATACTTGCCCTTTTTATTTGCGAAATAAATACAAGTTATTTAACAATAAAACATATTAAACAATGTAATTTAAACTCTAATGCATGCAAAGAAACAAAAAGTTTACCGAAACCACGATTGGTAAAAAAATATTTAAAAGAAAATACTTACCAATATAATTATATCGCCCGTCAAAGGTCCGTCGCGAAAGATTTTTGCTGATACGCGCAAAACACATTCACCTATTTCAATGGCTTATGCGGCACTGAGGCCTGTGGGCAGAGACAACAATGAGACGAGCAACTAAATGTAAATAAATTATCCGAGAGAGAGATAGCTGCTGGGCCTTCCTTGTCTGTCTTCAAGGAAGGCAAACGCAGATGGCGCGTGAGTCGACTTTATCGTTTGCCCGCCAAATTCAAATTATATAGCTGTGCTATTTTTACCCTTAATGTTAGGTACTTGTTTTTGTTTCCTATTAATATAAAATATTGGGGTTTAGTTCAATAATTACACACACCTTATTAAAAATGTCATTTATTTGGATTTTATAAAGATTTTTTCTTACAGATAACCATGTCAATATTACCTTAAATTAATTGTTGAAAAGCACAAATTTAATATATACACTGTGATCACTAATAAAAGTCAATATTCAAAGTCCAATTAAAGATAAAAAACCACGAAACACACAATAATAACAGAAAATGTAAACAAACTGTCCAACAAAATCGGCCATTGAAAAATATCAAACACAAATATCGATTAACATTTCGTCGTGACTGCCTGCGGCAACGTTTGTCAAGTTAAAAATATTCGATTTATGGTATATTTTCTTTCTCTTAATTAGATGTGAGCCAAAAAGGACATTAAAGTTTACATGCTGAAATTGTAAACAACTTGGCAACCAGGGCAAAGCGATGATTGCTCCATCTACGATAGCCTGCCATGATGAAAGACAAAGACATATTTATTGGAACTTGCGTTAAACCAGAAAGAGATAAAGACAATGGACAAATTGTTAGGACCAGTTACTCGTCTCATTCTTGTCTCTGCTGTGGGGGATCATCACTTATTGTTGTAAAGCGCGAGCGCAACTTATACTCCTAACATAGTGTATGGAAAACCGAGGCATGTATCCCCCCGAGGCAACTATCCTGGTTTTACCCTATATATATATTAGACTGGGCCAAAAAAACAAACAATTTTTTTTCCAACGGTACTGTCAAAATATTATACTAAATCTCGAAATTAATTAATCTTACACCTTTAACCAATTCACATTATTAAAGAAAAATAAATTCTTAAAAAAGAAATTTTCTAGTAAATTTTTGTAGAACCAGCCGTTTTCTTGTAATTGCGCCATCAACATAAATATATTTTTAACATTTTGTCACTTAGATTCTGGCTTTTAAAACTACCATAAATATCAATATCTTTATAAAACAAATAAATATTCTTAAGGAAAATTTTATGCTGTACAAAAAAGGTCTCTTAACGTTTTTCGATAAATTCATTCCTTTAGTTATTGTTCCAAATCACCTCGTATAAAAACACGTGTCTTCTAGCCCAGCCAAAATAAGGATGCAGTTCTGAACAAGAATAAATCTCCAATTCCTGACACCACCTTAGAAGTTTTCCAGCGTAATAAAATGAGAAGCATTACACAATTCAACAACGATTCTCCCACCTAAGCGATTTATATTGTTTTTGTTAGGTGTCCTTGAGCCTTCCACAAAAATAATAATACTTAGGTTTGTTTAGCTCCCGTTGTAGAAATAAATGACTCGTGTGAATTTTCCACCTCTACACTTTTGTTCTTATCGATACTACAAAGAATAAACAAACTATTGAAACAAGTTCAGTCGTGTTCGAAACGCCAAAGAGTAAGCTACAAAAATGTCACGCAGTTGCGTCAATTCTCCCGATCTGTTTTGTTACGTGTGTGGAAAGTTTGTGCCAGACAATCAGAAAAAGTCTATAACTACGTATATAAAAGAATGTTACTTTAACTATTTCAAAATTAGAGTTGCCAATCTAGATAAATCGTGGGTGCCACATGTCTGCTGTTCAACTTGCTACAAAAACCTAACCGATTGGTCTCATAAAAAATTAAGATGCTGCCCTTTACGAAACCGGCCATTTGGCGTGAACAAAGAGATCACATTACCGACTGCTATTTTTGTCTCACTAATCTCAAAGGGCAAAACAGGAAAAAGAAACATACTCTAAAGTATCCTGACGTGAGTTCAGTTGACAAACCTGTGTTCCGTTATGAGGATTTGCCAGCGCATTCATCACTAGACACTGAGACATCACCAAACAGCTCGGAAGATTCGTCCTCTGATCCAGAGTTTCATGAGCCTTCTACTAGTAATACTCCAGTCCTAGTGAGCCAAGAACGACTCGATGATCTATCCAGGGATCTGAATCTAACGAAAGAAAAGGCCGAACTTTTAGGGTCACGGCTTAAACAATGGAATTTGCTCGAACCCGGAGTCGTCATATGTAAATATCGCAAACGACACAGTTTTGTTCTCGATTTTTTTTTCGAAAGAGGAAAGCCTAGTGTTTTGTAATAATGTTGACGGCCTATTCGTTAAATTAGGCTATGAGCATGTTCCTTCCGAATGGCGGCTTTTCATCGACTCCTCTAAGATTAGCTTAAAAGCCGTGCTTTTAAACAATGGTAACAAACTTCCATCCATTCCTGTAGCGTACAGTGCTAATTTAAAAGAAACGTATGAAGTGATGAGACTTGTTTTAGACAAAATAAACTACAAAGACTACCAGTGGACCATCTGTGCTGATTTAAAGGTAATTGCATTAATTTTAGGACTCCAAACTGGCTATACAAAATTCTGCTGTTTTTTGTGTGAATGGGATAGTAGGGATCGGTCACAACATTACACTCAAGAGTACTGGCCTGAAAGAACAGCTTATATCCCTGGCCAGAAAAATGTAAAAAATGATCCATTAGTCGATCCCAAAAAATTATATTGCCACCTTTACATATAAAGTTGGGATTAATTAAAAACTTCGTTAAGGCCATGGATAAAAATGGTTCTGGGTTTCAATGCCTAAAAAATAAATTTCCTTCTCTCAGCGATGCCAAGATAAAAGAAGGCATATTTGTTGGACCTGATGTAAGGAAACTCATGAAGGATCCAGAGTTTCTGGCAGCATTAAATGACGTTGAAAAAGAAGCTTGGTTGTCTTTTGTAGAAGTGACCAAAAATTTTCTTGGCAATCACAAATCTCCGCAATATAAAAATATCGTCAAAACAATGTTAAAAGCTTATCAAAAATGGGATGCAATATGTCCTTAAAAATACACTTTTTGCAATCACATCTTGATTTTTTCCACAAAATATGGGAGCCGTAAGTGACGAGCACGGAGAGCGATTCCGCCAAGAGATCGCGTCATTTGAAGAAACGCTACCAAGGCAAATGGGAACCCTCTATGCTTGCCGATTATTGTTGGTCCATCGTTAGAGAAACACAGGAGTCGTCCTACACCAGAAAAGCCAAAAGATCTAAGCGATTGGAATATTTTAAACCATCGTGAATATTGTAATTCATTGTTTTCTTAAAAATGTTAAATATAATTATTAAAAAATAACAGGAGCTAACTTCGACTTTTTATTTATCGTACGTTTATGCCTTGGCAACAAATATTAAACTATATATATATATATATTCCTAAGGTGGGAGAACAAAGCTATTATTTTGTCGATTTGTGTTATTGACTTGG
>JACEGR010007599.1:0-47267 GCA_014170235.1 Listronotus bonariensis
TTAAATTTAACAGTTTGCAAATACATTTATAAGAAAATATCAAAAATTAATAGCTTTAATAAATTTGGTTAACTAAGAAATTTAAAAATAATTTATACTGTTTTGGTATTATTTCTACAAAAAAAGTACATAAAATTATGTAAATATTTTTTAAATACCTAAGTGCATAGTTATAAAGGAAATAATTGTCGCTTAGAAAACAGGGAATCCATGATTTTTTGTCGCAATATAATAGCCGTGCTACAAAAATTAAAATTTATTTGTAAGTATAAATTAATAAAGGTATATAAAATGTTACTTTGGGCACTTTTTAAAAGGTTAAAAAAATTATGTAAAACATGCACAAAGTGTCCTTTTTTACTCATGGGATGGCCAAACTTCCCATTTGTAAAAAAAAGTATAACTTAATGTACTTGCGACAAACTAATAAATGTAATAATTTCGCATTAAATGGCCTGCAGACTATGCAACTTGTTCTACGGTGTATTGTAAAATTATAAAAAAATTATTTAAATTTCTTTCTAAGTCCTAAAGTTACCACCCAAATTTAAATACTAATTTTATTCAAATAGTATTTGCACTTTTTAGCTACGTAACATTTTTTTTTCAGCCACACATGAAGTAAATTATGCGACTAATTTTAAATTTTATTCTGCTTCAAACGAGCCAAAACGAGATTTTCAAATGGGCGTAAAATCGTTTTCCCACACTAAAAAAGAGGTAAAATTGCGTAATTAGATAACTTCGGTCGTTATTAAGAATTAAATTTGTAGGTAATGAGCAGACCGTCACATTACTTTAACAATCACTTGTAAATACGATTTATGACATACTTATGTCATAATTTAGGTCTCTTTCGTTTACAGGTAAAAGAATCAAACAATTTGTTGAATTATACAGGGTGTTCCAAAGTATGTGGGCAATCTCTCGGATTCATATAAAACACATGATAGTACGAGATCCGGCTGCTAAAATCTGAACCCATCTGTTTTTTTAATGAATTTCATTGAATTTTTTTATAAATAATACATGGTAGTAGACAAGATTACACCAGGGTTGCCTGAAAAATTTGACCACAAGCAAGGGTTGCCATCATTCGACTTAACTTTTTCCCAGTCCGGGCATGGAATAGGAAATGCGCGCACTGATTTGTGTTGAAACAAGGACCCAGTTTTACTTTTGGAATTGATAGATAACTATGGAAAGTACATTTTAAAATTATTTTAAGTATGTACAGGGTGTTTCAAAAGCACAAAAGTGATTAAGGTTATATGTACAGGGTGTCCCATTTTGGTTGTCCCTTATGGGAAACTTGGAAACCATAAGAGATATTAAAAATCCGATAACCCATCCTCGAGCTCTTTTTGGAGAAAACATTTATGGTAAAAACAGATCATCGCTATCGCGAAGCGTTTCAGAGATACAGGGTGATTCTCGATTTTTTCACTTTTTGAAAAGGTCCTGTAGCTTTGCTGTTATTACAGATACGAGAAAACTAATTGCACATTATACGGACACTTTTTTCCGTAGAATCCAGTGGCGTAGCTAAAAAATTTTTTGAGCTGTCATTTTTGACATATGACCCAAACATGTTTTTTTTATTTGGAACACCCTATAAATGATTAGGTAATTAAATTGCTTGTTTTTTTCTGATTAAAATAATATATCATAGTAGGTGGTTTAATAAATTTTTACGTCAAATATTGGGAAAATTATGATTTTAAAGACGCATTGCGGCTTCTATCTGTTTTTTAAATTGTTTTATATTTTTGTTTTAAAAGGAATCTGTCATCCCTTACCTCAGGAGACATTTCCGTAGAAAAAAAACAAAAAATTAGTTTACAACAACAATAATAAACAAGTTATCTTAATTAAACTTAAAAATTTATCAAGTTTTTTTTTAATTTTTTTAGTTTTTTATTTTTTTATTTTTTATGAATTCTCCATGTCAACTTTACCAATAGAGCAAAAAAACAACAAAAATTTAAAGTCCAAAAAAAAATCGAAAAGTTCTTGACACACCCTGTATAACTTTGATTTCTATTTTTTTATACAACATTATCATACTAATACAGTACCACAATTTTTTTGCTTCAAATTCATAAATAAGGACGCTATGAATTTTTAAATTTAAACATAAAAATAATTATTTTTAATTTTTTGGGACACACTTGTATCATTTATATATATATATATATATATATATATATATATATATATATATATATATATAATAATATTCTTCCTTATTATATATATTATCCACCATAATTTCATCCTTATATATTCATAAATAAAATTGTAGGGAAATTTTTAAAGTTAAAAATAAAAAAATCATTTTAATTTTTTGAGACATCCTGTATCAATTTTTTATGTATAATAATATTTCTCACCAACACATTTATCAAATACTAAAATTTCATCCCTATATTTCATAAATAAAATTGTAGAAAATTTTTAAATTTTAAAATAACAAAAATTATTTTAATTTTTTGAGACACCGTGTATCATTTTATTATGCGTATTAATAATCTTCACATCATATATATTATTTACCAAAATTTCATACTTATATACTTATAAATAAAGTGGTAGGAAATTTTAAATTTTAAAATAAAAAATGCGTCTTTAAAATCATAATTTTTCCAATATTTTACGTAAAAAATTTATTAAACCACCTACTATGATATATTATTTTAATCAGAAAAAATAGGCAATTTAATTACCTAATTATTTATAAGGTGTCTAATAAAAAAACATGTTTGAGTCATATGTCAAAAATGACAGCTCAAAAATTTTTTGGCTGCGCCTTTGGATTCTACGGAAAAAGTGTCTTTATAATGTGCAATTAGTTTTCTAGTATCTGTAATAACAACAAAGCGACAGGGCCTTTCAAAAAGGGACACACTGTATCATTATATATATATATATATATATATATATATATATATATATATATATATATATATAATAATATTCTTCCTTATTATATATATTATCCACCATAATTTCATCCTTATATATTCATAAATAAAATTGTAGGAAATTTTTAAAGTTAAAAATAAAAAAAAATCATTTTAATTTTTTGAGACATCCTGTATCAATTTTTTATGTATAATAATATTTCTCACCAACACATTTATCAAATACTAAAATTTCATCCCTATATTTTCATAAATAAAATTGTAGAAAATTTTTAAATTTTAAAATAACAAAAATTATTTTAATTTTTTGAGACACCGTGTATCATTTTATTATGCGTATTAATAATCTTCTACATCATATATATTATTTACCAAAATTTCATATACTTATATACTTATAAATAAAGTGGTAGGAAATTTTTAAATTTTAAAATAAAAAAATGCGTCTTTAAAATCATAATTTTTCCAATATTTTACGTAAAAATTTATTAAACCACCTACTATGATATATTATTTTAATCAGAAAAAAACAGGCAATTTAATTACCTAATCATTTATAAGGTGTCCCTAATAAAAAAAAACATGTTTGAGTCATATGTCAAAAATGACAGCTCAAAATTTTTTTGGCTACGCCTCTGGATTCTACGGAAAAAAGTGTCTTTATAATGTGCAATTAGTTTTCTCGTATCTGTAATAACAACAAAGCGACAGGGCCTTTTCAAAAAGTGAAAAATCGAGAATCACCCTGTATCTCTGAAACGCTTCGCGATAGCGATGATCTGTTTTTACCATAAATGTTTTCTCCAACAAAGAGCTCAAAGATGGGGTATCAGATTTTTAATATCTCTTATGGTTTCCAAGTTTCCCATAAGGGACAACCAAAATGGGACACCCTGTACAGTGCATTTCTTTAATGTCCCCCCACTTTTAATTTTTTGAACGGATCAATTTACAAAAGTAAAACTTTTAAGATATGCAATTGATGCATAAATAATATAATTTAAAAATTAAATTGACAGATAAGATTTTCAAAATGGTGGCTGGGCGCCACCTTGTAAAAAAGGTAAATGAAAAGGGGGGTCTTGTGGCACATTCTAAAGCACTTTAAAATATCTTTTTAAAAGTGATATTGGTGATAATATACAGGGTAGAAAAATCATATATATTTTTTTATTGATGCACCCTGCACATGATATACCCAATTTAAACGATCTTTAAAAGAGCTTTAAGAAAATACAACATAAAGTACATCTAGCTTTATTAATTTCGAAAATATGGCCATCCAAATCTGGTATTTAAGAAATTTTTAAAGTATCGCCATTTTGTATCACGTAAAGATATTGACCTAATATTCTAGGGTTATAAAGTACTCATTAGGAGCTTTAAAATTGGATAAAAACAGTACTAAACAAACTTATAAAAAATATATTTTTTTAATTTTCTAACGAAAAAAAATGTTGCAGCAGTGTGGAGGATCCCATAGTCTTCGATAATTAAAGCTAGAAAATGCATAAAATAAGAGGAAGTCTATATCGAACCGACAAACAAAATTATTAAATACAACCCTATTTAATCACAATGTTGTTTTTCTCGAAAACGCTTCACTTTATCGATATCGGAGAGGAGTTCCTTTTTTTTAGCTAAGTATTTAAGCTATAAAAAAATATATATTTATTCCTTTATTATCAGGGTGTAAAAATAATTAGTACTTGTGTACTAATTATTTTGGTGTAAGGTTAGTCCGCCCCTGGCGAACTAAGAAATGCAAATGTTATACAAAGATACCATTTTAGGGAGTCCTAACTGGTATTCATTATAATAAAAACGTATTTCATTATACCAAGTAATAAAAAAAGAAAAAGTTGATTTTGTATACAAGGTTTGCAAAAATTTAAAAAACATGATTTTTCTCCAAGAGTAAACTACCTGTATTTTTCATTTTTTGGCAAAATGTCATTAAAAAAATGTATTTAGAATCATGTTTGTAATCGATAAAAACAATAATACAAAATTTTATTGAAATCCATAATCTGACGAAAACTGGCGTTTACAGTTGAAAAATTGTCTTTGGTAGGAATTTAAAAAAGCAGGTGTTTAAAAAGCAAATTATAAAAGTTTGTCAGGTCATTTTATTATAAAAATTTAAAATAAATAATTTTTGATAACTTCAAAATCAGTTGTATGAATCTTTTTGATACCCCTGTTACTTCAAAATGCTATTTAATTTTTTTATGATCCCTATCAGAGCGCAGTCTGTATGTACTTAAACATACTTTAAATAAATTTTAGTTATTTAAATGTTTTTAACTTTATGTGACCCTTAGAGTGGTTCTTTAACAAGAATAAAGTTATAATGATTATTATTATCCTGTTGCAATTTGTACTTAAAACCCCATCAGATTTTGTTTTAATTTCAACGATAATAAAAAAATACGGGTAAAGAATTGTGCAGGGTCCCATTTTTTTGGATAATTAGAGCTAGATAATGCATAAGATAATAGGAAGCCTCTGTCGAACCGACAAAAAAATTATTAAATACATACCCATTAAGGCAAAAAGTTATTTTTCTTGCAAACGCTTCAAGCTATCAATATCAAACAAGTGTACCTTTTAAGCTACGATAACGACACTATTTTTATTCCTGTAATAGACAGGGTGTAAAAATAATAAGAACTATTGTGTAAGGGTAAGTCCGCCCCTGGCTACCTAAATAATTAAAAATGTTTTATAAGGACATGATTTTAAGGAGTTACTAATATTTGTTATAAAAAAAATATACCAAGTACTTTAAAAGTAAGTCAAGTAAAACCTATTTTTAGCGGCTTTCTAAATGCCACATATCTCTATAAGGAGGTGTTTTAAAACAAAATTTTATGAAAACCCTGTCATATTATTTTCATGAATCTGGAGCTTTTTCCACATATTCTGAGATACACGATATACAGTGCATTTCTTTAATGTTCCCCTCCTTTTATTTTTTGAACGGGTTAATTTAAAAAGTATAACTTTGGCATATAAAATAGATTCAAAAATAGTATATTGGCGGCGGGGCGCTATCTTGGAAAAAAGTTTAATGAAAAAGGTGATATTGTGGCACATAATTTTAAAGCTCCTGACGTGTACTAAATGGTGGTACTTAAAATTTACCTAAATACCTAATTTGAATAGCAATATTTTCGAGACCAATAAAGTTAGATGTGCTTAATGTGGTATTTTCTTTAAGCTGGTCTCTTTAAAAGATAAAGATCTTTTTAATGGTGATCCTGGTGATAACATACAGGGTAGAAAAAAGTACATATTTTTATAATGAGCCACTTTGTATATTATATTACCAGTAAAAATATCATTAAAAGAGCTTTAAGAAAATGCCACATTAACTACATTTAACTTTATTGGTTTTGGAAATATGACCATCTTAATTAGGTATTTAGGTAATTTTTAAAGTACCGCCATTTTGTATAGGTGTAAAGTATTTTTAGAGTGAATTGACAGCAGAACATTTTGAAATGGTGGCAGGCTGCATCTTGGGAAAAAAATAAACAGAGCTTGTGAACCATCATTTTAAAGCTTCCGATGAGTACTTTATAAACCTAGAATATAAAGTCATTATATTCCTAGGTTTATAAAAGTACTCATCGGGAGCTTTAAAATGATGGTTCGCAAAGCCCCCTTTCTATTTATTTTTTTCCCAAGATGGCGCCTAGCCGCCATTTTAAAATGTTCTGCTGTCAATTTCACTCTAAAATACTAAATATGCATTTATGCATCAATTTTATTTCCTAAGTTTAATCTTTTTAAATGGATTCGTTCAAAAATAAAAGCCGGCAGGGACATTATATGCATATATAATGCACTGTATATTGTTTATTTATTGCGTTTTAAACAAATAAACTAAAAACTACACAACCTATATACTACCTTGATTATTTATTGGATAATCCTAATAAACGTCTTTTTGTTAAACGCTAAATACCATATTATTGCTACAATATACAGCATGTCCACGGATGAACTTTACAATAGAACAAAAGAACCAAAAAATGTAATGTTCAATAAAATCGTGTATGGCAACTGCTTTTGTTTCTTAAAAAGAAGATTTCTGTTGAGAAATTTGTTTTGGGGGCTTCAAAAACTACAAAAATGTGAAAAGGGACCAAGTCAAAACTACCTTATTTTTACTAATTTAGCAAAATGTCAAATAAAAAAGGTTTTTAAATTCTACAAGCCTATTTTATTTAACATTTTGCTAAATTATTAAAAATAAAGTTTGTTTTCTCCCAGTCCATTTTCACATTTTTGTAGTTTTTTGAGCTTCCGTACAAAACAACGTGATTTTTTTTTGTAACAAAAGCATTTTTTATACACGACTTTCTTAAACATTTAAGTTTCTTGGTCTATATGTATTATCGTAAAGTTCCTCCGTGGACACACTGTATGTAGTTTTTTAAATAATTATGGACATGGTTTAAGAGTGCATGTCTTAATTTGTGCTTCCTTTTCTCCTGGTGCACAGCCTTCTGAAACACAATGTCTCCATCTTGTCATCTTTCCCACTCCACATGTTACGCTACAGTCTGACCATTTGCCCTATAATTTTGATTATTCTTTTTAGCAAACGTTAAAATTTTATAGATTTGTTATTAAATGTAAATATTATACGTCATTTATTTTATAGTGTTAAAAAATTACACCAGTTTAAATAAATTTATTGACTAGTTCACATTTTTATATTAAAGCTGAATTTATAGATTGACGTTTCGGTCATCAATCGCCGTTTGACGTTTTGGTTTCTGATATGGTATATGGAAACGGTGATCAGAAAATATAAATTGACAAATGAAAAGTTGTTGTTTCATCTAGCTAACTGAAATCGTTAAACGGCAATCGGAAACAGAAACGTAAATCTATAAATCCAGCTTAAGCGTTAAAATTTAAATTTGTATTTCTTTTGTTTACCCACAACAGCTAAATTAAATAAGCCAAAAAATAGTTAAAGATATGAAAAAATCACATATTATTATACACTGTTATTCACAGTGAGTGTCCCATTAAATTTTCTCGGAAACTACCAAAACAATTTTTTTTTATTTTGGCACTAGGTTTAAATATTATCCATCTTTATATGACAAATATTTTACGTTTCTGGGACTTCCGTTTATACCCAAAGTTCGTATCAGCTTGCATATTTTAAATGGAACACTCTATATATTAGATGGTATTTAATGAATCGCCAAACTACAGATAATATACTCTATATATTATTACATTTTTGGATTCTTTACAAAATTCTAAGCATATTTTGTATATCATGTTTTATTTATATATTTATATAAGTTGTTTTTGACATATATAAATTTACTTGTCAAGAAATAATGTTTGCAGACCCAAATTGTTAATTTTTCTCATTAAAAATCCCTTACTAATAAATTTGGAATAAAATTTCTGTTTAACTAAGTAATATATAGGGTGTTTCATTTGGCAAGCACGTTAATACG
The DNA here is from genome assembly GCA_014170235.1 of Listronotus bonariensis. Classification (NCBI taxonomy): domain Eukaryota; kingdom Metazoa; phylum Arthropoda; class Insecta; order Coleoptera; family Curculionidae; genus Listronotus; species Listronotus bonariensis. The sequence goes on from JACEGR010007599.1 coordinate 8,420, forward strand.
CACTTCCGGTATAACCGGAAGTCCCAGGAACGTAAAATAACCTATGACCCTTTTAAAATCTTTTGGAGGTGTTCCTTTTAATAAGTCTACTATTAATATACTACTTATATTTATACCGGCACATATTAAAGTGGTACTTTAAGCCAAGCTGTCAATGTCAAATGTTTCGGGTGTCAGGATCGGGCGAATGGGTCAGTTTTTTTGTCGGACAAGTTTACTCCAATGTCTAATACGCAATTTTTAAAAAACTGTGCTAAAAATGGTAAGGGTTATATTCATAAAATCATAGGGCTTAAACACATGCTTCAGGTATCGGAATAGGCGGGTTTCGTGACTGTAACCCCCTACGATTTTGGCACTAGATTTCCAAGAAAAATATATTTTTAGCGGTATAGTTAGGAACTTGAAAATAATTTGGAGCGGGTTTTTATACTCGATTTTCATTAAAGATTTTGTTCTTACTGTCCTACGACTATTACTTTCTGAGATATGCTACCTATCCACCCTTAATACAATACAGGGTATTTCCTAACAAAAATATGGCATTATAGTGTCGGTAATACGGTGTTTAAAAATTTTGCAAATTTTAAATGTGTGCAAACGTACCCACTTTTTATTAATCCCAGAAAAATTGCTAAAAGTAAGGTTTGAATATAAAAAAATGAATTTGAATAAAAAAAGCCTAGGTAATGTCTTACAAACAGAACAAATCGCCGATTTTGTTAAAATACGGGGTTTTTGGGATGCTGATCACAAATATAAAAATATTATTTAAATTATTTAGTCAGACACGAATAATTTTTAAGGTGTTTATCATCAAAATTAAAAATAAAACTATCCTGATTTTTACTAAATTTTTCTTTCTACATTTAATAATAGATTAGCACATTATATTCTATTTACCATCCAAAAACCCTTTTAAGACATGTTTTTTTTTAATTAAATTTATGCCTTTTTTTTAATAATTGAAAAGCAATCAAGGCAGCGGTAAAGGTCTAAAGAAAGACATTAGTGTATGCATGCATGGTTGCGACATTTGGGGAGTAAATGAGTTTTTAATTTACTGACAAAAGGTGTAAAATAAATAAAAAAAAATAGGAATTTGAATGGCTATTATAAAATATTGTGTGCCCATAAAGTTTTATATCAAAAATTTCGTGTAAAAAGTAGAAAGAATATAGTAAAAATAATGTATGTGTTATTTTTTTTAAGTTTCAGGATAACTATATCTTAAAAACCAAAGATTTTTATAAAAAAAATAAGATTCATAATCAGTGATCAAAAATCCCGTATACCAAATCTCAATAAAACCGGCGATGTGTGCGGTTTAAAAGTATTTACCTAAACACTATAAATACTTTATTTTAACAAAATAAAAATGGCAATTACCCAGTGATCCCACTGCTTAATATTTTTCTTGCCCCTTATTATCGGGCTGTTCTGATTATCTTCACCCACATATTCAATTTCGTCTAAACTATCATAATCCATCTCGTTAGCTAAAGGGATTTGTTTTAATTTTGATGTTTTTCCCATAAGTTTTTCATTAGCTTTGTTCTTAATGATGAACAATATTTTTGTTTGGTATTTTTCTTCCAGGAGACTGACCTTGACAATTCAGTTTCGTCATTGTTAAATTTGTATCGGAGATAACCGTTTTTTAGTTTCTCAGGTATGGTTGTATGTAAAGTTGCAACTAAAAGAAGTAATAAAGTAAAATATTCTGATAAAAATTGACATTTAACTGTCAAAATATATATGAAGGTTGTTGTGTTACCTATACAGACCATACATTTTAAAGGTAAACCATTATTTATAGGTAGTAAAAATGTAGTATGTATTTCAAAATACGAGTAGGAACCTTTTTCATTTTCCAAAAATTTTTCTCTGCGATTTTGAACTACCCTGTATTTCCCTACGACAAATTTTATTATAGCTTCTGGCGTTTAGGACGACGCAAAGATTGTTTTAAAGAATACCTTTTTTTCTAAATAGCCTAATAAAAATAAAAAAAAATAACAGGTACCTATAGTCTATCCGCGGACCACTGTATCACGCATTGTATCGCAACTGACTTTTCGAAAAAAATATGTTTAACGTTATATTTAAAAAAAAATCCTATAATAATGCATACTAATAAAGTTTATAAAATATGTATATTGAAAAAGAAAAAAAATATACCAAAAATTTTACTTGCAATTTTTTTAAGTAGTTTTATATATTAGGGTTTTTATTAGAAGAACGGCTTTAAATTATATTTAATGCTAATAAAAGTATTATGATATATCGCACATCCCATTCAAAGGTGTATTAACTACAAAAGCAAAAAAATATTTTAATAGTAAATCCCTTTTACTATACTTTTATGTCCCTGCAAAACCGTATTATTGTAAATTTAAACTCCCAAAAATGTCCCTTCCTAATATTTTATTAACGTCAATTTTATTTTCCTTCTCCTGGAAAATTTTTATATTTTGTATTATTACAGTATTTAACAAAATGTGCAATATCTATTTTTAAACCTAAAAAGTAATAATAGTTATTTAATATACAAGGGAAAAAAATTTTGGTTTTATCTTGAGGTTGTTTGACTCCCGACGCGACGCAAAGCGGAGGGAAGACAATAAACCGGCGAGAGCTAAAATTTAGAATTTTTCCCGTGTATATTAGGTACACTATTTTTTCTGTGATGAAAAAAACGACGATTTATTATTAAAAAACCTAATATTAAAGTCACAAAACTAATCATGTAAAATTTCAAACTGGTCGACTGGTATATTTGAAACACAATTAGACCTTGCATTACTATGGAAACCCTTAAGAAAATTATTTAGAATCTGTTAATGTAATTTTGTAATTTAACGGATTGAAATTAAAGAGTTAAAATGAAAAACAAACGTTAGGTAGTTATTTGGTAGAAAGTTTCTGACTGGATCCCTAATAAAAGGTAAATGTAAGTACTGTATAATAAATTATTCTAAAATTAAATATTTACCTTTACTTACGTTTATGTATGTCCGGGAAAAAAGTAGCCACTTTTTTCCCGTCACGGAAAAAACGTATTTTTAAATTCTTGACTTTAACAAATTAGCACCTGTGACCTGTGACAGCCAGGTTTTTCAGGTGAAAATATTCTTATGATAAAATAAAATTTTTAATAAATTTCATTAGAACCGCACAAAATAAACCCAGAGTCACCGAATTCTTCGTAAAAATCTTTATTCATTGATATAAAAATATGCGGGGTATTCCATTTAAAAAATACGCCACTCGTGCTGTAACTCTTTTGTTTTTGTTTCAAATGTTTTTTAATTATATTAATAAATTTTACGAAAATACAGAAAATGGCTTTCTTTGTTTTTTTAAAAAGTACAGAAAAATTCAATTTTAAATTTTCTTAATTCGATTACCTTCGCCATTTTGTAGTAAAAAGTAGGTAAATGTATTGACTGTATATTCTAGGGTAATAACGTACTCGTCCGGGGCTTTAAAATGATGTGCCACACAATCCCTTTTTTATTTAATTTAGCTATAATTGTTTATTGGTTAAGCAGGTTCAAATTTATCCTTAAAATATTTTAATTGTGGCTTATCTTATTATTAATTAAATAAATTGTAAAATAAAACAGAGCTCTGTTGCTTTGTGTCTAATCATGTTATTACAAGAAAGTCCTTCAATTGCAAGCTCATAAAAGTTTTTTGTGAAATAAAAATTATAAGACTAATAGTTCAGGAAATGAAGCATTTCACCTGACAATTTTTTGGACCTGCATGAATTGACTTGGAATTTTAACAGAAGATAAGAAATAGCCCGAGGTACAAAACCTATATCGAACCGAAGGGCGCCAAAACCCTGAGGGTTGTTGCCACTCCCCTTAGGGGTTGATATTTTTATTACATTTTAACAACAAAAATAGATTGGAAAAGTAATACTAAGCAAAAATGTTTTTTCTTATGTATTTTTCGTTAAACTAATACTTCTCAAGTTATTCGCGATTGAAAGTAATAATTTTTCGACAAAAAAAAACGACGATTTTTAATGGGGTTCCCGCAAATAACCAGAAATCTATACATTTTAATAAAAAAATTGTGAAAAGCAGAATTGTAGATTTTAAAAGAGAAAGAAAACTGTTTCATTGTAATTTTTTATACGACCAATACAAACAAAGATACGGCGTGGTAATGGTTAATTTTTTTTTAACCTAAAATTCGATAGATAAAGTAAAATAACAGGAAACTGCTGCATATTCTAAATAAAGTTCATGGGATCTTTTTTAAAGTACCTAATAAGGTCTTTCTTTTTTTTTTAAACGTAGAAGTTTCTAGCATAAAATTTAAGTAAGTTATGATAAAACTAAGGCAAGTAATAAAATTAAATAAGACGAGCCCCCAATTACTCCCTATTAAAAGTGACATTTACCCTTTTGCAGTTCTCTTTATACAGGTATTAATCATACATTCAAGTAGTGTCACCAATTTTAAATGATTGATTTCAGGAAAATTAAGGCTTAAAGCGAAAAATGAATATTTACAATTTTATATTTTTTACTTTTTTTCTAAATAACTCCAAAAATACTGAAGATAAGAAAAAATATGAAAATTTAAATTGCAGGTTTTTAATGACTAAAATTTTTCTGTGCGTAGGTTTTCTGTACAGTGAATATTTGGCAAGATGTAGTCCTTTAAAACCCTATATTTACGAATGAGTAGCACCCTTTTCGAGACCTTTAAACTCACCTAATTTAAAAACCAGAGGAACTTAAGGAATTTTACTTACAGAGCGTTATAGCCCTTAAAAAACCTTAATAAAAAACTTTTTATTGTTAAAAGCAAAAGAGATACGTTAAAAATAAAACAATCAATTTTTACCCGAAAAATTCGAATGGGCCACTTTGGAGCATAAAAATCAAACTATTATTTTTAAAATTAGACATTTCAAATTGCTTGCAAAAACTTTTTAGACGTAGTACCAATACATGAATTAATAGAATTGTAAAATAATGTTAGTCTTTTTAAACCTTAAATTTTGCTTTGTACAGTTTTTTTAATTAAATGCATACTTTTAGAGTTATTAGCGAAAAATCCATTAAACGTTCGATTTCTTCTTTAAAAATATTAGTGTTGTAAAAAAATGTATAGAATATTTTTTGCTTCAAATCACTTTTTCAATCAATTTCTGTTATTAAAATGTTATAAAAAATTTTCACCCCCAAGGGAGTGGCATCCATCTCCAGGGTTTTGGCGCCCTTCGGTTCGATATAGGTTTTAGTCCTTGGACTATTTCCTACCTTCTGTTAAAATTTTAATCCATGCAGGACCAGAGAATTGCAATTTTTACCTTTTTCGAGCTTTATTTCCTGTACTATAAAGCCCCGCAAGTACTACAATTTTTATTTAAAATTTTCGTAAACAACAAACTTTAAAAAGAAATAAAATATTTCTGCAGTAACCCTGTTTTGTAATAAGAAAATGTTACGGGCGTATAAAAACCGTAAAATAATTAAATTAAAAACTATTTGGTGTTTCTGTGTGCCATTTTACTGCTTTAATTTTCTTAAGGGTCTGCAGTAGCAGCATTTATTACTTCCTTAAAACATGGAAAATTAAAACGAATTCCTGGATTACGTAAAAATGGAATACTTAAATTTAAAATGTCTACTTAATTTAAATTGCTACTGTGTAGGATTTTATTTTTAACGATTGTACAAACCGCTCTTAAATTAATAAGGGCTTAAATATGAAAAAAGTGTTTATAAAAGAATAATTTTAAAAATAATGGGCTAGAATGCTGTATATTTTATAAATAAAAAGAAATAAAGGACTTTACTTTATAAATAATAAACTTAAAAATAGAAATATAATAAAGAATAAATTTTATATTTAATTAACTAATTTAAGTTATACAGGGTGTCTATAGAAGGTTGGTACAAAATGCTACCATAGACGCCTTGGGCCATAATATAATGATCCAGCGCAATTTACCTTTATCGAAAATTGATGGTTTGTGAGAAACAAGGTGTTTAAATTTCTTTTTAAATATTTTAGTTATTACTGGACTTTTTTACAAAATTTGGTCTAAGGATAGTTTTTTAAAGTTAGAAATCGAGAGCTACTTATATTTTTGCACCTAAATATAGAGGGACCCACCTGCAGTTCTTTGCTTTTGTAAAAGTGTCATTACTTTTTTGCCTCATTATACAGGGTGGGCCAGGATTTTCGTGAAAAATTTTGACAGTTGCTTCTATTCTAAGATACAGGGCGTTTAAATTTTAAAAATAAAGTCGGTATCTTTTAAATATCTTAGGAACCATTTAAACTAATTTAAATAAAATTCGGGAAACCTATTTATTTTAATAAAGCGCTTGTAAAACTTTGCCTAAATTAGTAAAATTTGATCCCATGGCGCCTCAGTGGGCACCACAGCCAATATTATTGCGATAAAAAGTACGCCACTGACTTTTTATAAAGTTTTAATATTTTTTTCTGATTAAGCAATTAACATTTTATACTTTATGATCGCTTGAATATGCCTATGTTATCAAAAAAAATGGAAAATACTAATACATTAGAACTTTTACTTTTAAAAGTACCCATAGACAATATGATATAAAATGCAAAAATAGAAATTAAACAATTAATTGCCTTAAAATAAATAACCCGTTGTGTATTTTACTGAAAATTGTTATTTTTCTAGTGACTAAGGTCAAAATTGTAATGTTTTTAAATTTGGATATTATTGTATGCTGTTCAGGGCTACTTTTAAGAAGAAATTAAAGTAGCTTTAATATATATTTTTTTAACCACGACGGGTACGAGAATATACAAGGGACCAAAAAGTTATGTTGTTCATTGCCTAAACAGAAAAAAATATATTAAAACTTCATTAAAAGTCAGTAGCGTACTTTCTTTTGCAATAATATTGGCTGTGGTGCCCACTAAGACGCCACTTCTTTACAAGCGCTTTATTAAATTAATAAAGTGTTAATTTTATTTATATTGGTTAAAAGGTTTCTAAGATATTTAGAAGATAACGACTTTTTTATTAAATGTTACCGCCTGTATCATTTTCCCATTGACTGCCGAAATTTGTACCGAAAAACCTGGTTCATCCTGTATTATAATTCTAGTAGATTAGTAGATAATTTTTATTTTTCCACATTTTTTGCACAAAAATGGTATACCCAATAAATATCGCTACGAGCAACTGTTTCTGAAATATGTTAGATTAAACGTTTTTTTTACATAAAACATTTCCTTTGCGTTCCCTTACGCTTTATTTGGCCCACCCAGGACTTTTAAAAGGTCTGTACAAATTGGTTCCACAATTTTCTTACGCCACAATACAATTATGTGATTTTAATTTGCCTTAGTTAAAAGTAAATTGTTTGCTAGATACAAGTTGTCCAAGTAAGAAAAGAAAACATAGAAAAATTTGACGGAGGGTAAGTTTTATTGGATCGTTGTATTTTTTCCCAAAGAATATGTGGTAGCATTTTGTACAGACCTTTTGGACACTAACAGGTGGTCTAGATAAAGCATGAAGAAATGCATGGAAGACTTTCCTACGGAATAAAATGTTTTATCTGCAATATTTTAAATACGGTTGCCCCTAGCTCAATTTATCAAGTATACCTGTGCAAAATGTATGAGAAAATAAAAAGTTTTACTAAAATAAATATAGTTTTGTAACACCTCGTATAAAAACACGTGTTTTTGTTTTTAAATCTTTATTAACAATGTAACGGAACTATGGTTACAACAACGACAAAAATGTTTACTTGTCAATGTCTCGAAGTTTACACCACAAAAGTTGAATCTATACTAATCCAATTGGAGGTTTCCGTCTGCCTTTTATAGTGTGGTAAAAGAGTGAAGAATGATCTAGAATTTTGGAGAAATATCGCAAAAATTCCATAGTACAGGATGGCATAAAGTTCTCAATGAATAATTCGAACGTTTTCGGAAACCTTCTAAAGTAATAAAAGAACTTGGAAAAATTAAGGTAAATCATTTAAATAATAAATGATCCTAACTCTTTAAAATTATCTAACCTTAACACATTTTGAAATTCTCTAACAATATATACCAGGGCAAAAAAAAGTTATGACACTTTGAACCTAAGCAAAGGACTGCAGGTGGCTTTCTCTTTATTTAACGACAAAAACCTTAGCCTATTTCCGATTCCCCACTCCAGAATGTCTTTTAATACTTATTTTGTAAAAAAAAAAATTCTCTACTAAAATTAAACATTAAATAAAACAAAAACTTTGACACCCTGTATCTTCCAAACGATAAACTTTTCGACGAAGGTAAATTTTGTTAGATCGTGGTATTTTGGTCCAAGAAATTTATGGTAGTATTTTGTACAGACCTTCCAGAGACACCCTGTATAAGAAGTTTACGACTAGAATTCTGACTACACAGAAACAAAAAAAAATATTTATTTAACAGTTGCCCAAATAAAATTTTATATTCAATAGGTACCCTTATTATTAAAAACTCATTTGTTTTTGTTCAATCACTCTTAGATTTTTTGTAAGTCAGGTTACCAACTTTATTCCAGAAGTTTGTTCATAAAAATGTTTGTAGTGTTATTTATTTATAAAAAAAAACACTTTTTTAAAATATTTCGTATTTATATTAGTAGAAATACCGAACAAAACATGTTTTTAATTATCCATAGGTGTTTCAATGTTCTGTTTTTGTCTTTAGAGGTATTTGTGTCAACAATTCAGAAATATGTCTTAATAACAAAATTCTTAAAGTAAAGAACAAATCTAAAAATGTGTTTTTTTAAATATACAAAAATCAGTTACACTAAAATTAAATAAATAGAACATATTTGCTAAACTTAAAATTACCGAAATAATACAATTTTTTTACCGGGTGTCAACTCATCTATTGGACAAGCGATACCTTCTAGAGTATTAGACATATTAAATTAAGACTTGGTTTAAGTAAATAGTATTAAGAGAAAAGTTTTTGCATATTTCTTACTTTTGAGTAACTTCCAGTTTAACCGGAAATGACTCCAATTTAAAATTTATAAATAGAACACCCTGTATATTTTTACTTCTTTGGATGCCCGGAACAATTTAAGAAACCTGGCCATGATATTTAATCCGATCGCAAATAAATTGTTACCGTTAGATTCTTTAAATAATACTTTATTCCAAAAGTGATTGTCTGCAAAGGGTTACCACTTGAAAAATAGAAGTTCGACAAGAAAATGTCAACTTGTTAAATTGTTTGATTCCTTTCTCTCATATTAGTCAAACCTTTGCGATTGTATTTTCCTTACATCATCTAGGGTCACTAGATTAATTTGCGTTCAATCAAGGCTACCAAGATGCAATATAAAAAATGGTTTAAAAAAATTAGGTAAGCCAAAGAACTTTTAACAATGTTACATTTAATCCGAAAATGATAACATTTACCGGGTAATCCGTTTAAAAATTTAAAATGGCAGTCATTTCCGGTTAAACCGGAAGTGCTTCTCCTATACCATTTACCTATACCAAGTCTGATTTTAATATGTTGAATACTCTAGGAATTATGGCTTGTCTAATAAATTCGTATAATAAAAGAAATAGTATAGTGCAATATACCACCTAGACATGTTTAAAAAAAATTATCAATATTTTCAAAGTCAAAGTCAAAGTCAAAATATGCTTTTATTATGTCTAAAGAACAAGTTCTCGTTGACAAAGCTGAAAAAATGTATTTAACATAAAATCAAATATAAACATGAAATTCAACATAAATTAAATATTACCAGAAAAACAAAATTTAAATAAACACATTATAATAACACATAGCTAAAATTACGCACTTTAAAATAGTTAAAATATCATAATATCACAGCATTTTTCAAAAAATACAAAGTAAAATAAAATAAATAAAAAGATGTCACAAAAACATCGTCAAGAAACTCGTCCAGACTATAATAAGCCTTACCAACTAATATACTCCTTAAATCCCGTGCTTAAAAAGCCGAAGTGAAGGAGAAGCTCTTTGTCTCCTTAGGTAAATAGGTTGTACATTTTGATACTCTACATGAGATAACAGACTTTTTGTCACCGTCGTGGTAGGTATGGGCAGGGGTAAATCAAGACTCTGGCGAGTTGTACAGGACACGTTGCGGGAAACCAAACTATGGCGGTATTTATAAATAAGGGTAACAGTCTCCAAAATAAATAATTTCTTTTGACACAGTAACAGAAAAATTATAAAGACTTCATCAATGACCTTTAAACTACTGAAATGTCATGAAACTTAACATTATTTTTAATAATATCCATTTGACCTTTTCCCTTTTCCCCGAAAATCTAGCAGCAGTCACTGGTAAGTAAAGTAAATGATGTTTTCATCGGAATATTTTTGCCCTAAAATGATAAACCTATGCAAATTCAATTCAAACATATTGGTGAATTACAGTTGCACACTAAAAAGTGCTTTTAGTGTCTAGGCCAGTATTGAAATGAACCTCACAATATCATAGGAAAGCCGCGCCTTAATCCAACCTGTCAATGTCAAATTTTTCGGGTTTCAGAGTCGGCAAAGGCGTTACTTTTTTGTCGGACAAGTTCACTACAACATTTTACATGCAATTTTTGAACATTACAATTGTAGCTCAGTGGTAAAAAATTGCTTATAAAACATTGTGATTAAAAAAGAATGTAACGCGCTCATTTTGTTCGTTTCCAAATCTTAAAATTAACGGAGATACAGAATGTTAAAAAAATTGTAATATTTTTAAAAACCTTTTTTTCTTCTGTACTGATTTTCGCAACATTTGCATACCTTTCATTAATGATTTCCTGTATTCATCCTATCAATTTAACGCCAGTTGTCAATGCCAAAAGGCCAAAACTGTCCATTACGTTAGAAAAAGGACCTAGAACTTTTTGTTTAAATCTATTTTTAAATTTAGATATAAACTTAATAAAGAACATGAAAATGTCCTTTAAAAGGTCCTTTCGTTGCCTAAACTTAAATGAACGGTTTCCGAGAAAAACGACTTTAAACATTTACGTACGTTTAATTTAAAATCCTGATTTTCAAAATTAACAAAGCAAGCCTTGAAAATAATCGTTGTTTATGGGTAATTTGTTAAATTTGGCGAAAATCGGTACGGTAAGAAATTTAATAAAAAAGGGTTTTTAAAAAATAACAAAACTTTTAAATAAGGACGTTAAAAACTGCCGAACCTTAATTTCCCAATATTGGTATCTAAAGCTGCGTCCAGACTTGCAACAATTCGCCAAACATCCGTCCAAAGAAATCAACCTATTTGCGCGCTCTTTTGATGCAAAAATCGGAAAGCTCTGAATCACCGCGAAATTATTCCCCAAGTACTTGGAACGACGTGAATTCCGTCCACGTCCACGTCCGCGCTATGTGGGACTATATGGCGCGCTATTCGGCGCGGCGAATTGTTGCAGGTCGGGACGCACCATAAAAGTATTGGGCCTGTGAAATTGAATTGTGATATTAGCACTGTTGCGGGATTGTTTAGTTTTGTTTTACAACGTATTTTTTAGACTGTATTTTAATAGAATACTTAATTTAATTTTATAGTACTGAATTAAAGAGACCAAATTTACCATTTTATATCAACAAGTATGTATGTGACTTAATATCTCTAAAACCACAAAAGTTGTTTTTACAAATTCAAGAAAATGGAAGTTTTTAAGCAATTTTGAAAATGTTAAATGCTGGTGCGGAATAAATTTGGAACACGCATTTTTTATTTTGGTGAAAATAAGTGGGGCTTTTTTAAAGGAAACAAAATATTACGTGTAGCAAAAAAGTGGATAATCTGGCAACATGGCATCAATGGTAATCTCTCCGTTAAATTCTTTTAAACGAACAAACCGTAAATATCAAATTTTGTAAATGCAGCTTAAGCCGTGTTATACTATTTATCAAAAATGTGATCTTGTCATATCTAAGCAAATTTTAAAAATGTAAACTCATTAAATTTGGCTTGCTCAATTTATTTCTTTAAAAATAAATAAGTCATTCTATAAAAAAAAAATAAAAAATCGTGTGGTCAAAAACTGACAAATCTGGCAACTGTGTCGACACCACTGTTAAATTTTTCATGTCCAATACCATTTTTTTTACGCAGCTAATGCGGTTTAAAAGATATTAAATAGTAAGTTTAAAAACACAGTAATATTTAGTTAATTTGCCTTTTGATTTAATTTTCTTAAAGAACACACTTTTACAATTAGCCCTAACTTTTCCTCTTAGTCATAGTTTTTACTTGTTGTTTAAAATAAATAGTTTTGTTAAACATACCAACCTTAATAAAGTTCGCAATATATTATATTTACATTGTCTTTACATGTTGTTATATTAAATTTTATTATAAAATTCCTCTAACCAATTAAAATTTAAAAATAGTTTAACAAAATATTGCTTATAAAAGTTGCTTAAATTTGGAATTGATTTTAAAAATATTTTTGTGTTTCCAGGAAACAAAAATAAAGTTTTAAAATTTTTATGTTTTAAACTAATACTAGGAAATTATAAAATTGTTTAGAGGTTTAAAATTACCAGAAATTACCTTTTTTGACTAATATAGGTTAAAAGGAAATATCGTTGCCCTATTGTTAACTCTCAATACTGTAATAAGTAAGTACCCAGACTTTTAACATATACAGGGTGATTCTTAACCTATACTCGTTTACACACCTTCCTCTAGGTCACCATAGTTATTGCTCAACTTTTTTTTTTTTGACTATTGACTAATAATGAAAACAACTAACCTTTTTTTTGGTATAAATATCCCGTTATAATATTTATAATTGGTAATTTTAATTTTAATTGCGTAAAAGTAAACTTACATTAAACCACTAGTAATAGCTAATATGTTCCTAAAAGAGTTGGAAAACATTCTTACAACTTTTTTATTAATTTAGTTTTTACGAGAAACAAATAGTTATTTACATTTTTAAGATGCGAAAGTTTACTTTTTGGTGTGAGGTGGTTTTTAAATGGCCGAGGCGAAGCCGAGGCTATTTAAAACCTCCGAACACTTGAAAGGCCTTTCGCATCGTGTAATGTATTATATTTTTTCTGCTACTGTTCTATGTATCGCATATGTTAATAATCATTAACATCATGTTTTAATAGAAAAATCAGAGATGTTTAAATTTTACCTGCTAAAAATTAATCCATAGCAACACATTTATTGTTGACATTGTCTGTCATCAGCACTTGTCAGATATTGAATTATTGTTAATTTAGTATAAATCCATTCCCATTTTAAAATGTTAAATGAATATGAAAATGGCATCCAAAAGGCAGCTGACCTTGCGTGTGCCTCACTTCTGCCAGACAAATCTAAAGAGAGGTACCATCAAACATATAAATCGTTTTCTGAATGGCTTGCTACAAAAAATGTGGGGCGGATTGACGAGAATGTGATGTTGGCGTATTTTCAAGAAAATCCGAGTGTTTATCACCACCAACCCTCTGGTCTGTATATTTCATGCTCAAGTTAACAATTTCCGTAAACAAAAATTAAGATATTTTGGAGTTCAAGAAACTAGTTGCTTTTATTAAAAGGAAAAACGATGGTTATGAGGCAAAAAAGTCAAAAATTTTTAAAAAGAAGAAATCATAAAGTTTTTACTTAACGCCCCTGATCAAAGTTACTTAGCAATGAAAGTAATAGCCATTATGGGCGAGTCTAAAAATAAAGTTAAAAGAAACTTTGTAGTAATCAACGATGAAGGCTCAGTTCCTTATGTCAGATTTCTACAGGAATAAATTAAGCTGAGACCAAGGAATGCTCTAGATGAGTGCTTATTTTATCGTTATGAAAGAGGTAAATGTGTTAATCAAGTAATTGGAAAGCACACTATTTCAAATGTAGGTACCTCAAAGAAATTGCGAAGTTTTTGAAGCTTGAAGAAATCAGAAGATACACTGGCCATTCTTTTAGAAGAACGTCAACTACGTTCCTTGCCAATGCTTTGATGTCGATATTTTGGACTTAAAAAGTCATGGAGGTTGGAAGTCTTCTTCTGTTGCAGAGGGATATATTGCTGAATCCTATAGTATTATGGTGGAAATTTCAAAGAAGATTTTACACTAAATTCCTACCAATATTTCCTCTAATGAAGTAACAGTGAAAAAATATGAATATTAACGTAGTTAAAGGTGATAACGATACCCCAACAACAAATTTAAAAATTGTTAATTCAAGTATTATTCCTTCAATTTCTTTTGCTAATTGCTCAAATTGCACAATTACTTTTATTGTCAATACCTAACCTAGGTTTTTAAAATATTTTGTCACAAATTAGTTACTTTTTATAAATAAATCCTAATATTTCCCACAAGGATATTTTCTTTTTTTTTACTCTTACTTTTTGTCCAGGCGCTGAAAATATTACTTTCGTAGCTAGCAACGCTTAGCAACCAGGTAACACGAAGGTTCTCTTTCGTTATCATTCGCGTTGCTAGTACCACAAAGTTTTCTTATTTATACAGTAGTAGAAAAACTTTTTTCCATAATATATTTATTGATTATTTTTCTAAGTAAAATTGTAATAATAGCTTTTTTTCATTATTGGTAAATGTTTGTCCTTGGCAATAATTTTCTAAGTTTATACGTCAAGGTTAAAAATCAGCCGGTACAGGGTATTTAATTAAAGGTGGATAGGTATTATATCTTAGAAAGTAATGGTCGTTGAGAAAAATCATCTTAAGAAAATCGACTATGAAACCGCTGGAAATTATTTTAAGGTTCCTAACTATACCGCTAGGGGCGTAACAGGTATAGTCTTGTATAAAAATAGATTTTTCGTAGAAATTACCAAGTATAGGTTAGAAAAACAATATTACCACTGTAATGCTATTTGAATTCTGCATTTTAATGGCAAAAAAAGGCTGTGGGGAAGGGTAAAGATTTACTGGTTAAAATAATGCATAATTTGGGTTTTCCTTAACAGAATATTATAAACGTAGTTGTTTTAAAAAAAACCTTTGCTGATTATAAAAAAATTACCGCCAGTCATATTGTCTTTTGTTGCTTCCGCTGGAGTATATGGTTTTTAATTTTTTTCTTTGAAATTTTAAATGAAATGCTTTTGTTATTTTATTAAAAACGCAAACCTTATTAAGTTTGCAATAAAAAGTCTTTAAACCACATAGTAATTTTTTATACGTTAAAAAGATACTGCAAAAACAACGTTTTTACTCAACTCTTTAAAAAAGCAATTGAGTTTTCATTTTTTTTTTTATCAGGCCTGTCATGACAAAACAAACATATTTTTAATTTTTTTATTAAAATCTTGTTATTAATAATAACTTAACGTAGTAATGGATATAATAATAGTGGTAATTAATATAATTACAGAAATACCAAAAATAATCTTATTTTTATTTATTTTTTGCTATATCTTCCCAATGGTTAACTTTTGATCCCATGTTTATAAAGCAAACTAGCCTTTATTTTAAACAAGGAATCAATTTCTTAAATGTTTAGAAACACGCTGTATATTGTAACTAAAAATTAACCAATATAACTAAAAATTAAAAAATTGAAATATAAAACATATTATTTAATGTGGTATATTAAAAATAAAAATAGTAAGTAGAACATTTAAAACAGAAAAACAACCAGTTCTCGGTAATTTACAAGCAAATAGCCGACAGTACCGACTTTACCCATTTGTTGACTTCAATTTTTTTTTATCAGCATTCATCCAATAAAGTATAAATAAATAATAAAAAAATATATTTGACTTAAAAAAAATACATAAAAAAATAAGTAAAAATTTAAAATTATTTAATAAAAAAAAATACAAAAATGAAGTCTGGTAATAACATATGTTACTAAAGTATAATTTTTTGTGTATTAAGTCATTAACTTTTAGTAGTTTAGCGGAATGTTTTTAACTAACTTTATTATTATTTTTTTACACAATATTTTTAAATGTTTATTAACTTTTATTTATTTTTTGAAGTTAGTTTATTTTTTCCTTAATACTAATTTTTTTAGTTTTTCATTATTAACATTTGATTGGTGACTATCCACTTGAAAACTGTACTAGTGCTTTTTTCTCTCACGTAAACTCTTCGGACACTAAGGCAATGCTACCCCTAATAGGTATAAATTTGCTATAAACTTATACCTATTAGGTTACACTCTAAATAAAAACGAAAAATATGAACTATTGGCTTAATGACAATAACATGACAAATAATAGTATATTATATACCTAGGTTAAGAAGTAGGCTTTTATTATCGAGCATTGGATGTACGAGGTAAATAATAGCTTTCTCACCCGAGGTATATATAGAATGTTTTTCACTGCTAACATTGATAAATTAACAATTTTAATTTAAGCATTAGTAATTTTTTAAGAACTTGTTAAATGTATTAGAATATCAAGTAGACTGAAGCGTGTTTCTAATCAGGTTGGCTTTATTTATCTAGGGATTGGGCCTGTGTCACATTTTGTTATGGAAATTGTTCAAATTATTTACCTGGATGTTTTTTAATTATCATTATTTACCTAGGGTAAACAAAAAATTTTCGTTAGGGGAATGGCAATTTCTCAGGCTGGCAGTGAACAAAATATTTTGAAATTACATATACTATCTTGATTATTAAAATATCTAGCATAGGTAGCAGATAGAGTACATGGGTGCACGGGGCTATGGCACCCAAAGAGGCAAAATGAACATTTTTACATTCCGTTACATCCGTCAAAAATGTTGTGTGGATCTGGGTGCAAGGACCTTTTTGTTCTTCAGAAATTGTTGACATATGGCACCCATATGAAAACATAAAGAAACCCGCCGCGCCTGCATATATCTTATTTAAGTACCTTTATATTTTGCGATCCTGACTGGGTTTTTAATGGGACCACCACGAAGGTGCACTGTTTCAAATAAAGAAAAGAATTTTTATAATCGGTCCACAATTAACGGAGTACATACATGAAATAAACATAGTTGTCGAACATTTAACCTCCTTTTTTTTAATTTGGTTAAAAATATTGAAAAAAAAAATATATATATATATATATATATATGTGTGTGTGTGTATTTTAAACTAAACGAACTTCACAATAAATAAACTAACTTAAAGTTTAAAAATAATTAACAAAAAATCAAAAACATGAGGTCGGATAATAACACGTCGTGCGCTAAAGTACTTAGTCACCAACCAAACACACACAACATAATTTTTATACTTAAGTACCAAATGTTATTAACCGAGTTCATGTTTTTCATTTTTTTTCCTGTTTATTTAATATTTTTAAATGTTTAGTTATTTTATTTATTTAAGAGTATGATTAGTTTTTTTTTATGTGTTCCTTTATTTTTCTCTCCTTCGTTTAATATTATAATTACATAATCGGTAACCATACACTAAAAAACACTACTACATACCTAGTTCTTTTCCTTTTACTTAAACCGTTTATAAATTGGGTATAAACGGAAACACCTGACACAAAAATAAAAATACACGCAATTACACGATAAAATTAAATTTAAAATAATAAAATAGTTAAATGACAATTAAATAACAAATGAGAAAGTTTTGACGTTAAACCTGATTGTTGACAGAACCAGCATGGGTTAATATCGAAGCATAAATACTAGGGTCAACCTTGCTGCCAAAAACTAGAGTCAGCTTTGCCGCAAAAAGAAGTCTAGTACCTTTTTCCCTCGTGATCCTTAGTTGGTTTTCTTAAGGGACCAACGACGAAATTCACTCTTCCGATGTTTTTTTTTATTGGTCCACAATTGACGGAGTTATCGGTGTACATACATAACGATTTACCTTCCCTTTTTTTAAGTCGGTAAAAATACGAAACTATCTGCAACAACAGTGAGAAAAATATGACAAACAGAGGACAGATTTTCCCAAAAGGTTTAAAAAATATCTGATAGGAGATTATATAATATATTTTTCATTGCAGCACTTGACAGTCACCATAAAATAAATTTTAACGGATGAGATGCAATGAGATGCATATACGTCCAAACATTATAAAAAAAAACATTTTCTTTTATTATTTACGGTGAATACATCGCATATAAAGCTCTTTAACCAAACAGCCCTAAAAACAACCAGGGTGTAAAATCCAACCATCAATAACGAGCCAGTTCTATTTTTCAAGTGACCGCAGTTGTACGCATTTTATGTTCTTCTCACACATTTTATTTTAACGGACATTCCATTCAGATCTTTTCAGTGATGGATGAGAAAAACTCATAAATTTTAATTTCCCTTCAGAGTTTTCTAGATGTGAAATCTGTCTACGCCACTTTTTTCGTTTGTGAGGAATTGCGAGACGACTCGGCTATGATTTTCAAATGTATTTTTAGATATTCGTATGCATGTTTGGGGTCTGTGCTGATGAAAAATTTAACTCGTAAGGGAATAAAGACTTTTTGATTTTGATACATATGCTAACATTTTTACCTATTAATAAACAAAATAATAGAGGAACTGCAGCATATTTGGAATACCAGTGTGTATTTTTAGAACGAAATTAAATATAAAAGAAATGGCTAGATAAAAAATACATTTTCTATTTAAAAAACTATTAAACCTGAATATTTATCACAATAAAATGGAACAAAATTCAGGAACTTAATAAAAAAACAAAAAGAACCACAAACTAGCTATTATATCAATTAACGTTAAGTGCAGGTAATTTGGAATATATTATTCCGTGTGTTCCAAATGATATTCACATTTTTTATACATACATACTGCTAACACTTTATTTTAGCAACTAATATGTTTTAGCAACGGCCATTTTATTTTTAGTTCCACCTTTTTTTTTCTTTTTGTATTCTTGAGTACCATCACAAATTCATTATTACTAAAAAAAAACATACAACCTTTAGTATTCTTAATTAACAACATACCATCCTAACCTAAAATGGCATTTTAAATTTTTAATTCTGGAAATATTTACAAAATTAAAGTTAAGTCATATACTAAAAAGGTCACTTACCAGATTGAATAATTACACTAAGTTTTCAAATCTGTATTTTCGTTCAGTCTGGGCTATTAGCCGAAATCTTAGAATGGCGTTCCTGTTTAAAATGCTTGGTGGGTTAGTGTGTCTTACGACGTTATGTTCATGAGAAAAAAACATATATGGCTTTAATAGTTATTTCGATATCCAGGTATTCCAAAGTTCCTGCAGTATCCCAAATATACTGCAGTTCCTCTATAAAATTCGGATGTTTTAAAGTTACAAAAAAAAAAAACAATATTACATTTTTAATATCAATTATGAATGGTTAAGAAAATTCTGTGGATTATTACTTTACTTGGAAATAAATAATAAAAACAATAATTTAAAACATGCTTTAACAGATATTTGCAAAACTAGTGAAAAAAACGCGTCTATGTGGCACAAAGTTTTTAGCCCAAGACAAGATCGAAACCTGCAATCATGCTAAAAGTGAAACAAGGATGCTTTTTGCACATGTTGCACACAACTTTTATTCTACGAACATATTTGTTTTTGTTTATTTGTAATTTTATTTAACAGTATTTAAAAAATTATATTAAATAAAAACTTTTTTCTTAAAGAAAATAACATGAAGAACTCAACCAATGAAAGTGTTTCACTTAAATATTACAAATAGAGCCCTTTGCTATAATAACTAATGAATACACATTATTTTTAGTAACTATTTAAAAAATTAGTTTAATTATGCACTTACGCTTTATGGATAGTAAATCGTGCAACAAAAATTTAATGGATCTGAGCAATGGCAATTTCGTAGCCACTTTTTTATAACATACGGTTATATGAAGGCTTAGTACCAGGTAACATGTTTCCAATGTTCCTAAATGTTTAACTAATTTTATTCCCCAGTTTCGTTGTCCAAGTATTAAAACTTGCAGATATTGCATTTTTGGCACTTTTTAGATAGTCCGGTAGTAGTGCTTGCATCCGAAACCGACTTTTCGGTTACCCGCGGTTTTGACTATATCCGGAAACCGGTAATTAAAAATCCGGTTTTTGATTACCGGTTTTGGGATTAACGGATTTTTAGATAATCGAACCAAAACCGAAAGCCGGTTTTTCGAATATCAATTTATCGGTTTTTGGTTGATTGCGGTTTATATTTAAAATAATTAATAGTTTAAAAAACTAAAAACACGCTTTTATATGCAACCGAACTAAAAATTAGAAAATAATTTTTCATTAAAAAAATATTGTCTTTTCATAGTAAAAAGCATTTTACTATTTTTTCATAACTTTTCCATCATAGATATTGGCAAATATAATAATTATAACATTTAATATATTAAGCACCCCACGCTTTTTACTATGAAATGACAATATTTTTTTTAATGAAAAATTGTTTTCTAATTTTTAGTTCGGTTGCATATAAAAGCGTGTTTTTTAGTTTTTTTAAACTATTAATTATTTTTCATTTTTAGTTTTTGCTACTCTTGACAAAATGGCGAAAAATTTTTAGTGAACAAGAGTAGCAAAGTTTGGAATGTTGCCAACAGATGGCAACCCACTAAAAAATTTCTTCTCCATAGAGTAGCAAAGTTTGAAATGTTGCCAACAGATGGCAACCCAGGCCAAGTTTAGAATGTTGCCAACAGATGGCAACCCACTAAAAATTTCTTCTCCATTGAGTAGCAAAGTTTGAAATGTTGCCAACAGATGGCAACCCAGGTGTTGTTTTTATAATATAATGGATTTTTTTTTCCTGGCTATCAAAAACAAGATAACGGGATACTGTTTGCAGATTATTGCATTGTCATGGGTCATTAATAAGTGTGCAAAGTTTCAAAGAAATCGAATAGCTGGAAGTTGGTTAAAATTAGGCTCAAAGATTCCGTTACATAGATAGCCAGATGGATAGTTACAACCCAAGTTAATAAAAGCGTGTTAAAAATAATAAATACCGTTCATTTTGTAAAATCGGATATTGGTTGACAGATTAAACAGGGGCTTCATTTAACCCTAGACAGGCAAATTACCGGAAATCGACACATTTTAGAAAAAATGTTTTAAGCAAAACTTGTTTAAAATAAAGGGACAAATTTATTGGTATGACTAGTTTGTGACCTTGACTACAATTTTAAGGTCATATTCATATCAACTTAGTTTTTTCAAATGGGTTTTGTTTTCGGTTATTAAAACTGGTTTCGGGTTTAACTTTGCTAATATGACTACAATGATGTATTCACTTGGCAAAGGTCATTGGCGTATATTAATGTTTTAAATATACACTAATTCCAAAACTTGTTTTTTTCGATTTTTTTTGCGCCCATAATTTTAACACTTTTATTAATAAAAATGCATCAAAAACTTTCAAACTATTTGTTGCATTGGGTTAAACATTATGATAAATTAAAATCAAAAGTGATCCTCTAATTCTTTCTCAGAAATTCGATCGATTGAAACAAAAACCGGCTTCATGATTAAATAGTTGTGGAGTTTTTAAGGCATATTTAACTGTAAAACGCACACCTAACATTAGTGCCCTCGTTCTTCTGTAACTGGATAAATAAAAAAATCCTTTTTATGCAATGTAAATCATATGGCAATTTCAGGATTTTTTTCTATCCAGTTACAGAGTACGGGGCGGGTTTTCTCGATATTTTTAATTTAGCGTCTGATTCACTGATCTTGATGGATTGCCAATGTTATAACCTGCGCGAAACAAAAGTTACATTTTATGGGCAAAAACCGGTTTGTGCCCAAGCCAGTTGAGGGTAAACGCACCCGGCGCCAAACAAACTATCCGCATTATTCGAAAAAATTTGTTGACGGCGTCGTGGTTTTCTGTTCGAAGTACGGTAACTAATAGCTAATAAGCGTCACGGTCAGACCGCGGATGAAGGGTACGGGGTCCGGTGTTTGTATTTTGCCACGGCTTTTTAGTGCGCATGTTGGTCCACCCATTCATTTGTTTACTGCGCCAGAGCGTAAAAATCCGAAAAATGCTTCTTGCCACTGCGGATCTAAATGTAGGTTATCTATGGTCTGATTATACTAAAAGCCACAAAAAGTCAATTTTTTATTGATTTTTGAAATGAACGTCAAAAATAAAAAAAAATGAAAATTTACCGTAGTCGATTAAACATTTTTTTCATCATTGGTTACTTAATATTAAAAAAAAATTCAAAAAGTTGTATTTCCATGTAGCTCAGTTAATATTTGGAATAGGGAAAAGTGTAATTAAAAAACTTGTAGATACTTATCTTCTTAATAAAAAAGTGTAATCAGATATTAAATTTAGTAGTTAGTTTTTAAGTAAGACTTAAACTTGTTTTTTTTTTTTAATGAAAATCATAGTTGACTATGACATTTTTTAAAAGTTTTTTAATAGGTTTTTAAAAATGTAAAGCAATAATTACTTTAAATAAAACAATAACTTTTTTAAAAATCTTATTCAGATCTATAGATGTTTTAATTCTATTAAATTAATAAAACAATATTTCTAATTTTTGAATATTTAAAAAAAAACTACTTATTTTTTAATATTTAGAAGTTTTTTTAAACATTTACGGATAAACTAACATTATTTTAAATATGGTTAAGTTTAAAAAAAAACTAAATTAATTTAAATAAAAACCAAAAACTAAAACTTAACAGGTATAAATTAATTCAACTTCTAAATGTATAACATTATAAATTAAAATATTACTTTAAATTAAATTAAGTAAATAATTGCCTATACCTATGCTATATCTTTTTAAAACCAAATTTGTTGCCCTTCAGACCCAACGCCTACACTTTATAGTTAAAAAGTATTAATGCGACGTAAACTAAACTGAGTCTAACGGGCATATGGAAATAAAGTAATTATTGAAAAGGCTGTCAAAAAAATTAAGGAATTTGAACTTTCGACAATACTATTTTTTCGGCCAACTAAAAAACCACAAATTTAAAAACTATTGTATTTAAAATAATTTTGTTTTTCATTTAAAGTATATCTTGCTTTACATCGTTAAAAAGCCTATAAAACATTATAAGAAAATTTTTATAGCTATCTAGGATTTCCGCTTAAAAAATGCAAGTCTATTTCGTAGCTTAAAAACGGACTTCTACATTCAATATCGGATTACACTTTTTCATAAAAAGATTTTTATTTTCTACAGGGAAAAACAAATTTTGAGTTTTTTTTTAATATCTAGTAAGCAACGATATTTTTGGACAAAACAAAAAGAGATTTAAATTAAGCTCTTTAAACTTTAATTCTTTTCCCATTTAACCATCTCTGTAGCTGCAGCGGTTTAAGATTCCGGTACAAAACATCAAAAAAATTCACCCTATATACATTATAGGAGATATGCATAATTTTAAATTAAATAATTCCCAAAAGAGTTACGCAAGAACAAAGCAAACTTTAAAGACCTTTCATATTCGACATACTCCTGTGTGGCACATTTTATGTCAGAATATAAAAAGTAAATTCGTTCAAGAAACTATAACACATACGCTTTAGGATACACAGGCAACCTTCAATATTCACTTTGCTCCTAATATCAACACTTTAAAAATATCGACTGTAACATTTTTATTAACTTCAACACTGTATTTTCATTTACTTTTTCCCCGCCCTTTTGTAATTTTCAAGTGTGAAAACATCGTGCGATAAAAGTACAACTTTACTTTACCTGGGTAAAAGAGGTTTATTGAATTAAAAACATAAAGTTAAGTATTGTAAAGGAGTGTTTTTGGCAAATTAAATTTGTTAAAGCTAAGTAGATGTTTTATAATTTAAATGAAGTAAGTTTATCCAGGTGTCTAAATACTTTAGTATTTTTTTGGTTTTTACCTATTTTGCTTAAATATTATTAAGTTTTGCCCTCTTACTTAGTTAAGCATATTTTTTTAGTAACATTACCAGGAAAATATAAGCATCTATGACAAACTATTACTGTACTGCTAATTATAATCTAATACCCTTTAGGAATATTTTGAATATTTAAAAAACTGTTTTTTAACTAAAAATAAATAATAATAATAATAATAGAAAAAAATGAAGATTGGTTAAATCCATATTTATTAGTTATCTATTTTGTATATAACTCTTATAAAAAAAAGTCAAAATATAGGAGTTCCCTAATATGGTATAATTAAAACATAAGCATTTCCCATCTTCCTTGTAAAAATTTACAATTTTTATTGTTAATTATGATATGAATTTATATTTTTTAGCTACCCGCTAGCTAAGAGCCCTGAAAATATACGAATATGCTTTTTATTAAGGCAAATATACTATAAGTAATAAAATGCGTATAAAAATTCTTAATTTACCTATAAAAATTTTTGTTTTAAATTTTTATGAAAGTGTAGAACGACATTTTGGTATATTTTAAGGTAATACGGTTTAAAACCAGGCGGCACTAACTTTTATAGGGAATTTTTTTTTGACAAGTTGCAGATAAAAAAGTTTTCCATATATTGCACACTTAATGGACCACCCTGTGAAGTCAAATTAGAATTTGTTTTTCTCATTCATAAACTGTATTTATTTATTTCTTTAATAAATATTATTTTGAAAATTTGCATATTTTCTAAATAATATAATTATGCCCCATGTTATTTTTAAAATAAGGGATTTAATATAAAATAGTTGCCATACAACAAAAAATTATAATAAACTATAATATATACAAAACAAATTATATCATATATAATTAAATTACGTTCTAATATATTTTTATTTTTTAGGTAAGTCCAATCTTCATAGAATATAAAGAATGTCTTTTTTTTATCAAAAACGTAAGTACAATATATTGGTATGATTCTAGATAAATAGTTTTTAAAAGTTTATTAAAAGAGGTTACCGGAGTCATTATTAAAAAGATTGATGTCTTCACTTTCAAAAATACAGGGTGATTTCAAACCTATAAACATAAAAACTTATTGCTAAGAAAAAACAATAAATTACTAAATGGTAAAATATTTTTAGTTGAGAAGATAATTATTTTGAATAATAAGACAAACGTCAATTTTCGGGACAGAGATTGTCTAATATTAAAAAACAAGGCGCTTACCCAGTTTTGTATTAAAAACACTTTAATTAATAATTATAAGCCAAAATTTTAATTCTAATCGCGTAAAAACAAGTCCGCACACTATCACTACTAAAAACATACCAAAACATCATCGTAACTTGTGTAAGGGTTTTGTTTTTACCAAAAACAAATAAAAATTGCTGGTTATTCTGGTAAAAATATAGTTTACATTACTTTTTCATTTATAGTTAATATTTGTGCTTAGAATTTATATTTAATTTTATTTAAATAATTAAATATCCTTCCAACTAAAACTATTTACTAGGTTTCTTTTTGATACTATTCATTTGTTTGTCTTTGGCAGTTACTTCCCAAATTTATGCATGTAGGTTAAGAATTACCCTATAAGTAGAAAGGGTGTTTTTTAATAGCGGAAAAAAGTTAAAGGCATTTTTTTAGAAAAAGGTTTTTATAAACATAGGTCCGGAAATGCTTTAGGTCTAAGATATAGAGTTATAGGCTTTAAAGATAAAATCGGGTTTTTAATAATATCCTAAATATGCCTTATTCGTTTTTAATAACATTTGGTTATGGTATTTGTTGATTGGAAAGTTAATTTAGCCTTTAACCAATTTTATTTATTGAGTCCAATAGCGGCATGAAACACATATTAGCTAATAATATTGACAAGCCACTGAGTTTTATTTATTTTTTTCTGAATGACACATCTTAAAACACAACTTTTTTGATTCTTAATATTTTTACCTAACTTACTTAGTTTTTAGAAAAAAATTAACTAAACTACATATTCCTAGACCATACAAGAAACATTGGGGCATTTTTTCTTTTAAAAATCAAATGGTATAACTTCTTATAATCAATTTTGTAACAACGAAAAAAAATAATTACGTGTATATCTAGTCGAACAAATTTTACAAAAAATAAATTTTAGAAATGTTTAAATTTTTTGAAAAGTTTTAAACCCTGAATCTTAAGAACAAAAAATTTAGGGACCCATGTTTATAAAAAAAAAAATTCCATATGGACCAGGTCGTATGGGTGCCAATGTATCAAACATTTTGCTCATGGAATTTTTTTGCAGGATCATGTTTAGAATTAAATGCTGATGCGACGAGCCATGTTGCCAGATCAAATTTTGGTAATTTTTTTAACCGCTTTTTTTTGACAGTTAAAAGGAAATGTATTAAATAAAATTTTATTTTATTTTTGGACTAATTATTAAAACCAAAAGTAACCCCTTCATGTTTTCCAAAAATTATTATTTATCAAGATATAACAATTTAAACAATTAAAAATAAGCAATTTAGCCCAACTTTACCATTTAAATAATGTACGAGAATATGATTATTTTTACATGATGTATTTTTATTAGAATTCTTGATCCTTTCGTAACAATTAATTGTAGAGTAAACGATTTGACTTCCTAGATATATTTTTATTTTTTAACAAAGTGTATTTTCTTGTTTTTAATCCCCAAAATTTTTGCACTTTCCTGTGTAGATATGGTCTCCATATAAACAGCACCCAGATCGACTCTAAGGTGTCGCGGCTAAGGTAGTTATCGTGGTAACCTTAAAAACACCTAAGCGATCTGGGTACTGTTTATATGAAGACCATATCTATACAGGAAAATACAAAGATTTTTGAGGTATAAAAACAAGCAAATACACTTTGTTAAGAAAACAAAAATATATTTGGGAAGTAAACATTTTTAAGTTGCTTACTATACAATTGTTATAAAAGGAGCAAGAATTCTAAGAAAAATTGAAATTAATGCTAAAGATGGGCCAAATTGCCTATTTTTAATTGTTTAAATGGTTATAACTTGATAAATAACTATTTTTCGAAAATTGGAAAATTTGCCAAAAAATAAAATAAAATTTTATTTGAAGATTTTTGTTCCTAATTGTCAAAACAATTGCAATTTAAAAAAATTCTGATCAAAATTCGAGCTGGAAACATGGGCCGTCATAATCAGCATTTCTTTCTGAACTTGATTCTGCAAAAAGTTCCATGAGAATAGTTTTTGTTAAATTGGCGCCCATACGACCTGGTCTAATAATAATGGCTCAGGAATACCCCCTTAAATTTTTTTACCGCAATTAGGAAACTCCCTGTATAAAACCGCCTTTTTAAAAGTATGTTAGGTGATTTTTTTTTTATAAATTTTTAAAAGTTTTTATTAAACTGGTCTAATAATGACTTATAAGTTAAAGGGTTTTTACTGACTCTAATTAATTATACAGAATGTTTCCAAACTATGGTACAAAACTTAAAAGAATAATTTTCTATGCCCTTTATTTCTTATATACAGGTCGTTAATGTAAAAAAATAATTGATGTTTTTTAAATATTTTAAAAGCCCTTTAACCAATTTGGATAAACTTTGGTTTCATTATCAAATATAATAAGTTGCGTGTAAAGCTCTATCTAGATTTAGCTTATTTGGTCCAGTGGCGTCTCAGTGGGCACCACAGCTGATATTTTTTGGAAAAATAAGTACGCCACTGACTTTTTACATATTTTTTATACATATATTTTTTTCTGTTAAAAAATTAAAAACGCAACTTTGTTAATCTTAATTTTTTTGTAATTAGCTTTAATTTTAAGAAGAAAAAAAAATGCAACCACTTATATTTATTAATTTATTTATTTGCCCTAAAATAAATGGACAGTCGTGTATTTTATTGGAAATTGTCATTTTCTACGTCATTTTTAAAGTTATTACCTAAGGTCAAAATTGTTTATTTTTTAATTTTATGCTTTTATGGATACTTTTTAATATTACTTAAAGTGAATTAATTCTTGTTGTTTTTAAAAACAAAGCAAGATACAAGACTATAAAGTTCCAGTTAGCTAATAAAAAGAAAATAGAATTTTTTTATAAAGTAGGTAGCGTATTTTTTTCCAATAATATTATTGGTGGTGCATACTGAGATACCACTGGACCCAATAATTTCAATTTAGGTAAAGCTTTACAAACGCCTTATTACACTTAATAAGTTAACCACATTTTATTCAAATCGTTTAAAGCGTTTTTAAAATATTTACAAATACCTACATTAAAAAACAAATAACACCCTGTATCTTAGAAATGAAGCAAGTCCGGACATATGTTGATAAAAAACTTTTTTTTTTACAAAAAATAAATTGCCCTTTTAAGTTTTGTACCCTACTTAGATAACACCCTGTATATTATTTTTAATATCATTTAATTTTTAAGGTAAAATGACATTTAATAACAATAGCCAATTATTATAAAAATTATATAAATCGTTGTTGCCATCATATTTTTAAAAAGTAATACCAATTGGTCATGTCCTTGTCCTTAACGAGTATAGCAACTTGTTATTTATAAAAAATTGATAAATGTACTTTCTATATATATATATATATATATATATATATATATATATATATATATATATATATATATATATATATATATATATATATATATATATATATATATTCCCTAAACAATTTAATTATATTTGTAAGAAAAGGACATTAATTTATAAGCAAAGTAAATTTTTAAAAATATGATAATAATAAGGGGCTAATATAAAAGTTTTTTAAAGTTATATCTCTACCTAAAAAATATAATGCTCTGTTACTTTTATTTACCCGACTGTCTAATTTATTTTTAACTTTTCAAAACTATTTTTTAATCTTAAACAGGATTGGCAATTAAGTGCGATTGCATGTAAACTGACTTGGCGCGTTGTGAAGCAATCAGGCGGTTTTTGATTTTTGATGAGAAACGCATGCAGCTTTTAACCTGTCTGCGTGTAAAGCCTTTGGCTTTGGTCAGTTATTGGAGCACCCAGTTGCCATTTAAAAGTGAATGGTGTTTATACCCCCATTATGTCCTACCGCACCTTTTTCTTTTAACTTTTCTTATTATATAAACATACAATTTCGGTACTAAAAATATAAATTTAAAATACCCTATTTTTATATACTGACAGTTTTTTTTTTAAATTATGTTTCTTGGTCTTAGTGAAACGTGTGTACGCAAATGATAGTATCAGTCTTACTTGGACACATTAAAATCTAAAACTAAAATGAACATTGACCACAATTAGGTGACTGTGTAGTTTAACGCCTTTGCTTAATCTAACATTCTAAGTTGTCAAAAGATAAAAGGCAATAGGCGTGTATGTTTTAAGGCATTGTTTGTCACGCAAGAGACCATAAGAAACACTAAAACTGTTTTTGACTAAAAGCATTCGAACATGAGAAGTTGCAATTACTGATTGTATTATTTGATAAAAGTACAATTAAGTTTTTGTTCTTTTGTTTTTAAAAAATAGGCTTTCCAAGGTAGGTAAAAGACAAAAATGATTTCAAGTAAAAAATTTAAACGATGGTAATACGTTAATTGCAAAATATTTCTTTTTACAGCACTCTTAGGTAAAATTTTGTGTTTTTTTTTATTTTTATTTTTATTTAATGTTTTATTAATGTCTACAAAATAATTAACACTTTTTAATATCGTTATCTGACTCTACCTATCTCCAGACAGCCCTGTAAATTAAAAACTTGAAATATAGTATATTAATTGGACTTAAATAATAATAGTAGCTTGGCCTACATAAACAATTTTTAAAAAGGACAAATTGGTTACATAAAAACCTAAAATACTAAATATTTTTTTAAGAAAATAAAATAAACTGTTAAATTTCGTGCAAATATTTAATCAAATTCTCAAATGCCTAGAATCGTGTTTTCGGTACAACCATCAGTACTACCTAGAAGCCAGAGTTAAATATATAAAACAGAATGAGAAATATTATTTATTATTTTAAAAGTTTTAAAAGTCAGAAAGTTGGTAAAAAAAAAAATGTATAGAAATTTTAGTTGTTATTGCTAAAAGGGATTTCCAGAAGAAATATGATTTTTTGTAAGGGTTAAACTTAGTAAGAACTTATTTGTATAAAAAGAGAAAGTTAAAACGGAATTGTGGTAAAAGTTTAAAACTTACTTGTAAAGCAGGAGTAATAGCTCTGGAGCGCATTTACAAGTAATATGAATATTTATTAAGAAAAAACCAAAACCAAGAAAAGAAAATAATTTTTTTCTTTTTATTATTATTATTTATATAACTTGTTTACGCATTCCGGAGCTTTACAAGTAAGTTTTAAACTGTTACTACAATTTGGTTATAATTTTTTTATTTTATACAAAAAAAATTTATTTAATTTAAACCTCACAAAAAACAAGTTGCTTTTAGAACCCCCTTCTGGCAAAATATAACATAAATACAAAAAAAAAATCTTTTACTCCAATTCAATTTCAATTTTGACAAATTTTATAAATAAAGATATAGCGTTTTACACACTAAAAATATTTATCGCCTTTCTAATGTTCTGGTTTTATAGTTTAACTCCTGCCTGTAGTGCACTGATATTGGTTCTACCAAAAGCGGTCTGCCCCGAATTTTATAATTTAATTAAACGTTTACACGAAATATAATAGTTTTGTTTCTTTGCTCTATAATTTTGCGTGCACAGAGCCACACTTATTTTATTTATATATTCATTCAAATCAGGTAATTTTTAAAGTACCGCTATCTTAGAGTATGTGAAGATTTTGACTTTACATTTCAGGGTAGTAAAGTACTTGTTAGAAGCTTTAAAATAGTGTGCTACAAGATCACTCATTTCATTTATTTCTTTCCCAGGTTTAAAATAACAATAATAAGCACATGCTTAAAAAAAAATAAGTTTTACCCTAACAAAAGATAAAAATATGCAAAATAGGTAATTTGTTTAATCATAGATACAGTTTTGACTGGGAGTTTAATATATTATGATCCGGCATTAAAACCTTCTTTATCTGTTAAATTAAATGAAATAATATTTTATAGGCAGATTTTAATGTAGTGAATGCAAATAAACACTGCCAGCATAGATCTGTTACTATTAATAATAATTATTTAATTAATAGTTACTTCTTATTTATACTACCTTTACGTTGGTTCGCATAAACCAATGATCAGCGGTGAAATGGCCCAGTTGAATAGGTAGCAGGATGGCAGGCATGCCTTGTCGATACTCTGGGTTCGTATCCCGCACTGGTAACATTTTTTTCATTTTTTATTCCTTTGTTCATTAGGCAAATTATGCTTACCATATTTAATTGAATAAAATTGGGCTGCTACCTAACCAACTAAGTTATTTCACCGCTGGATCATTGGTTTATGCAATTAATGATAAAGGCAACAATTATAAATAAATTAACCATTAATTAATTAATTTTCTGATATTAATTGTAGTGCAGACCTATGTTGGGCACAGTTTGTTCACTTACATTCATCATATTTAAATCTGCCTCAGGAAAATATTATTTGATTTAATTAACAGATGAGGGTATATTTTCTTAATGCTGGATCTTAGACTATAAACTGTTGATAAAAAATTTGCTATTAAAATATAAAAAGAAATATACAGTGTGTCTTCTTAAGTTTGCACCATAGAAAATGATTTTAACATTAGGCATACATATCTATTTATTTTTAAATAAAGTTCTGCATAGTTTAAAACGAAAAACCATCAGATAATAATTTTTGCATTAGTAAAATATGAATTTGTCTTTAGAAGAAAGTACCTAAATTTTTCATAATATTAAAAATTTTATAAAGAAAAGATTTTTAGAAATAAAAATAACATTTAAATAGTTGTTCTTGTTTATTTTCAAAAAAACTTTTTTTTCTGCGATAACGAGGGTTTAGGTAACCGTTGTTTTGACATTTCTTAAGCTTTCTCTACATATTAGATTTTGAAATAAACATGCACTAACGTACAAACTTAACTTTTCGCTCTTAATGAAAAATAAAAATAAACAAGTTTGCATATTTAAATGTTATTTTTAATACCTAACATCTTTTCTTTATAAAAATTTGTAATAATGTAAAAATAAAAGGTACTTTCCTCCTGAGCTAAATTTATATATTTTGACATACCTTGTATACCACTGCAAAAAATGTACATTTGATGATTGCATTTTGGGTTTAAGACCATGCAAATTTTTTTATAAAGAATTTTTTTTGTAAAATTAATATTAAAAAGTTTTTATATGGTGCAAACTTAAGTAGCCACGCGTACATATTAAATATTTTATTTTATTATTATTTTTAACTAAAGGATGATCTACTAAGATACTAAAAAATATTAAATTCACTAATATTCAGCTACAAATTTCCAAAGAATAAATATATTTTAATATAGTACTTAATTGAATTACAATACATTATTTTTTATTTTGCCCAGGTTAATTACTGCTATTTTTTATTTAGCAAATTTATTTTTTATAAATTAATAAGATTTAAAATATAACTTTTTAAATTTGTTTAGAGCTATGCGTCTTCAAAATAAAATATATAACTCAATAAATGTGTGATATTTTTCGATGTTTGCTGATATATTGAAATGTCAGATCGAGTATGCGTGGTATAATATAAAATGTGTTTATTTAGGATAAAATATTATATAGACATGTTGGAAAATGGACAATATTGTGCCTGTATTAAGTTTAAATTGCAACTCATATTTTACAAAAATCGTAAAATATGCTATTCTGCTAAAGTTTTTTTGTGACATACTATAATATGCTTAAACATAATGTAGGGCTTATGACAAAAATAAATAATAAAAGTAATACAATAAATGGTATTTGTAAATGTTTAACGTGAAAAATAAAAGTGGTACTTAAGCTGAAGTATGACTGACAATTTAAGAATAAAGTTAGCAAAGGGCATTTTTATATACCCTGTATACATATTTCTTCATGCGCAATATGGTTACAGTAGAATCCACCTAATTAATAAAAAGTGAAAAAAATTACCTGGTGTCAAAAAATTTATTAGACAACTCATAACTCTAATACCCAGTTGTACAAAGCAGGTTTAAACTCAGTTCTACTAAAACTTTGGTCAGGCCTTTGAACTTTTCGTAAAATCTCAATATTGCTGTCAGTGTCAAGAAATTAAAAGAAATTTAAATTTTACGGAAAGTTCAAACTAAACTCAGTTCAGTTAAACTGGGTTTTAACCTGCTTTATACAACTGGGCCTTAGAGTATTGAACATATTAAAGTAAGACTTGGTATAGGTGTATAATGTATATTTTTTACCTCCTATTACTTATGAATTAACTGAAAATACCTCCAATTTATTTAAACGGAACAACCTGTACAATTTTAAATAGTTAAAAATTAAGATATTTTTAAATAAATGTGACATTAAAAAAAAAATATGCCTGTTTAATTTATAGTGCATTTAGGTGGCGATAATTGGACGCAATTTTAATTTAGGGGCTTCCGATTAAAACAGTATTAAGACATAAATAAAGGATAATAACGGTCTGTGTGTGTAACTGTTTTCGGGTAAGTAATATGTGCTAATTTTATAAATGTAGCCCGTTTTTCCATATCGAGTCAAGTTTCTTTGCTCTCCGTATATTTTAAAAAGTTTTATAATGTAAGCTATACGATCCTGAATATTTGGTAGGTATAAATTAAATTTAACAAGCTTTACAAATTCAACATATATTTATTTAAAGAAACAGTATAATGTTATAACAATACTGTTCAAAAATCATGTTTTGCAGCATACGTGAGGTACCAATGGCTTGTCTTGATCACCGAGTTTTAGTCCCTGGACTAGCAATGAAATGGACTTTAGGATAAGAACACTTTTAAAACTTTTTAGGGGGTTTCTTTTGACGAAACCAAAATTATTCATACCGCCATATATGGAAGCGTACCTATAACTCAGCCTGTTAATGTCAAATGTTTCGGACGTCGGACTTGGCAAACGCGTCACTTTTTTGTCAGACAAGTGTACCAATGTTTTACATGTAATTTTTAAACATTGTTCCAAAATTGTAAGGGTTACAGTCACGAAACCCGCCTAGTCCGATACATGAAACATGTGTTTGAGCCTTATGATTTAATGACTGAAACCCTTGCCATTTTGGCAATATTTTTAAATTGCTTTTAAAACATTGTGGTTAACTTGTCCAACAAAAAAACTGACGCGTTTGCCCAGTCCACCCAAAACATTTGTCTTTGACATGCTGGGTTAAAGCACCGCTTCATATATGGCGGTATAAATATTTGTTGTAGATTCGGCAAAAGTAACCCCCTAAAATGGTTTTAAAAGTGTTCTTACCAAAAAGTATTTTTTATTATTGACTTAGGGGCTATTTGAATCCAAAGTAGGCTAGGTAGGTACATTTTTTCACAAAATTCCTGACGGTGGACCTACAATAATTAGGTAAAGTGACTTGTCCACATATATAACAGAACCTGTCTATAAAATTAGTAACGCACTCAGATAAATAACAAACACTTACTACTTGAATAGTTCAAGAGTGACGAAAGCTGCCTTGCGTGCACCAATGGTGTTTAAACATTTAAATAAAGCACAATCACAGAAACAATCTTCGGGCAGCGTTGCCAATTATTGCAATTTTATTTTAAATTTTTCCTATTGACTTATTAATTCTATTTTTTACCAGAGAATAAAAACTTGACCTGATCGAACAAAACTTCATAATTTTCCAACAAAACGTTGACCTTGTTATGGACACCTAGATGAAATACATATTAAAAAGACTCTTAACAAATCAAGTAGGCCTAAAAACTTTTAAAAATGCAAACATGCAGGGAGTTTCATTTAAAAACTATATATCAGCCATTTTTGGTTAAACTGAAATTTCCCAAAAATGAAAAGAAGATAGAAAAACTTTTTTCTTTCCATATTATTTTACATAGACACCAAGTCTTTATTTCACATCTCATACTTTAGGAGATATGGCTGGTCTAATGGTTTTATTGATACCCGGTATAAATGTGGGTTAGATTTTTTTTTAAGATACAGGATGTTTAACTTTTAAATAAAGTTTAAAATGTTTAATACACTTTTGTATAGTCTGGGAATATGCAATTGCAAAGTTTTTTTCTCCTTAACATAAGAAGTTTAAAAAAATTAGAAAACATTAAAGCTATATTTTTATTGGCTTATTAAAAAATATATTTACACACATTTTATAGTTAGTAGTATAGAATATAATCCCAGGCCCTTTGCTATCTCGGGATTTTGGAAGTGAGCGGAATTTGAGGGTAGGATACAAAATGTGAAAAATTTTTAAAAATCAACCTTAATTTTTCAATTCTTCAACTTCCCACTTTGTTCGTTCTTTTATCCCCAGAGTTTCTAGAATGTGGAACCTGCTGCTCGCGAAGGTCTTTCCTTCTCACCCAAATCTTTGAGTATTTAGGTCCCGTGTCAACAAACTCCCTTTTACCTCGCCCACCCACGGTACGTAAGTATTTAGACTTTTAGCCTTTGTGGTTTGTCCAAAGATAAAAAAATGCTTTACATAATATGGCTAAATAATAACAAAAGCGGTTAAAGAAGATTTAATTTATTTTTTACAATTTGCACCCTAATTTTGAGAACAAGAAATTTGCAAACCCAAAACTCTACCAAAGACGTATACAGGATGTCCGCTAATTTATGGTAAATAAAAAAAACTGCAGATTTTCTGTGCTAAAATATTATGATTTATTCAAACATACCTATACCCAAAAAGTTGATAATCGGGAAGATATCAAGGCGCAAAAAATATTTTTAAATTATTTTGACAATTTTTGATATGCTTTGAAAATTTTAATAATAATCGGTACAAATGGGTTTTAAGACATTAGCTTTACAGATCTGAAATTAATTTTTATTTGTAAACTAAAAAGCGTTAGATACACTGTTTAAATTTTCTACACCGCATGTGCTGTCTAAGTAACCTAGTATATGTCCCTATTCTTTCTACACAAAAAGGCATACTTTAAAAAAATGCTTTGAAAAACTATTTTCAAGATATTTACGTTTAAAGTGTTTAGTGCAACCAAAAAATACCTTTTAAAACAAAGATAAGCCATTACTACATTTAACTCTAAATGATTTTTTTATTCTTCTATACAGAGTTGGGTAGTATTTAAATACTAGGTATTCTGAATTCTATTTAGAATACATTTGGCTGGTATTCAAATACATCTGTGTGTTTGGTATTGGATATTTGACTGAATACTTTTTTGGTTTCTATTCGGTATTTTTAATTTTAAATAATACGTTTTTAAACCACAGTATTTAAATACTTGCTTTGTTTTCAAATCTCGTTATTTAAATACTGTATTTAAATTCTGATATTCAAATCCAGTTTTAAAAAATAAAAAATCAACAAACATTTAAAACTTAAAAACAATTTTGTTTTTTTTTGTTAGTTTAGGGATTTTTGGGTGGTCTTATTTATACTTTATTTTTATTTTACCTAGATCCCAAGTATTCGAAAACTATTTAGAATAAAGTATTCAACATTTTTATTTGAAAACAAGGTTTCAGTATTTGATCCAAGTATGCTTTTATATACTTTTTGGTTGTTTTAAACCATTTAATTAAATAAAAGTATCTTAAAAGAGTTGCTCCGAGCTTTTCTCGAAAAGATTTTCTTTTTTGTGTTAAACACATACAAGAGTTTACTGGTTTATTTAGATGGTACATACGGAGAATCACAAAAAAGTTGTGACAAGTTAGAAAAATTTTAATAGTTAAGCTAGTTCATACATAAATATTATATGATTTTAATATCTTTAATAAAATATTTAAAATGTAATAAAAACTATCAAAACAAATTTTTAAAATATATTTTCACTTTGACACTTTATATCTTCCTTATTAGTAACTTTCGGATATAGGTATGTTTGGTTAAATCTTTATTATACCGGGTGTTAACGAATTTATTAAACAAGTTATAACTCCTAGAGCCTTAAAGATAATAAAATTAGAATTGGTACAGGTATATGGTATGAGACAAGAAGAGTTTTCGCGTATTTTTAACTTTTTAGTCACTTGCGGATTAACCGAAAATGGCATTAATTTAATTTTTAAATGTAACACCCCGTAAATTTTATATTTCTACATTTTGGGAGACAATTCTGCATCAGAATGTGACATTTTTAAAATCTTTTTGCCCACTTGATTTTTTTAAAGCCATTTATAATATTGTATTTGGATTGCAATAATCCTTTATTAACATTTTTAGTTTAATAGCAAATAAATTGGTGTAGTTAGATTCGTTAAAATATCCTTGTTTGTTTAAATTACTTGTCTCAAAAGTGTTGCCATTTATAAAATATTAGTTCTAGTTAGTTCTGGTGGCACTAGTCGAAAATGTCAATTTGCCAACTTGCTTTATTTCTATATTCCGTACTAGTCACTAAAACATTGGGATTGTATTTTCTGACAACGCATGGGGTCTTTGGATAAATTTGTGTCTAGCCATGGCCACCTAAATGCAATTTTAAAAAGGCAAAAATATCAAGTGGGCTTAAGGGATTAGGTGAGTTTTGAGTTTGAAGAAAAGGGTATTTTTACTTTTTTAATACAGTTATATAAATATTTTATTTGAACAATTCGGCATATTACAAATACATATTAAAACAGTATTTTGAAAAATTTTTAATTATTAAATTCAAAAGCTCAGCGGTTAGTACGCCTCAAAAAAAATTCTTGATGTGGCCAGCATAACTTATTTTGGTTCATCCAAAATTAAAAAACCAAAAATTAGTACATGAACAAATTTTCTTTTAATAATAACTAAATATTTGTTAAGTAAATTGATAATGGTATTTTAAGTATGCTAAATTTAAACAATATTTCTGTATAACTTTTTGAGAAATCGTATCCAGCGACATAAATTTTTTTAATATTTTACCTGACTTTACGAATGAGCAAAATTTCTAAAGGGTCTATCTTTTAAACTTTCCTGGATCAATTTTAACTTTTAGAAGAATATTTTAGGGAGATTACTAAATAGGGCAAAAACATTTAAGAAACATTTTTAAGCCACTTAAACCCTTAAAAGCTTTTTAAAATGTTTCTCAGGAATCCAAAAATGTCAAAATGTACAGAATGTTCCATTTAAAAATTTAAAATTGGAATCGTTTTTGGTTAAACCAGAAGCAACAAGAAAGTAAAAAAGCCCAAAATCTGTCTTATCATTTATCTATACTAAATCTTATGATATATCTTATATTTTAGGAGTTCTGGCTTGTCTAATTAATTTGTTGACAACTGGTATTTTTGCAGAACGGATCTGTGATTTTTCTGTATACCATTAATTAGCGGACACCCTGTATACGCAACCTAGCCTAAAGTTAAAGTAATAGCCTGTGAAAGAGGTCACAATATTCCACTCTTTGGCCACATTTATAAATGCCAAATTCAAAAGGGTTACAATATTAAGCATCCGGAAACTACCGCAAGAGTACTAAATGGCATACTATTTTGCCCGCATCGCTACTATAATTTAGGTTTAAAAGACAGGATAACTTTGCATCATTCATGTGGTTACCGAACAACGCCCATAGACGTCATTGAAACGTTATATATGACTAATCTTTTCTTAAGTTACTTTATTTAAAGGCATTTTTAGTTATAGATAAAACATAATTTTATTTTTCTACGACCGTTACCAAAAATGCTGTTGAATCTATACTAATAATATAAAGAGGTAAAGCTTGCAACTTTGATTTTTTGTTTGTTTATTTGTTAAGGCTAATCTTCGAAAATACTGAACCGATCATAGAAATTCTTTCACAATCAGAAAGCTACTGTCCTGCTTTGATATAGAGCTTGGGCCAGTATTGAAATGGATTTTATGGTAACAACCCTTATAAAACCTTTTAGGAAGGGTTCCTCTTAAGGAGTCTACAGTGCACGAGTATTCATACCGCCCTATATGGAAATGGCGCCTTAACTCAGCCTGTCA
>JACEGR010007600.1:0-47228 GCA_014170235.1 Listronotus bonariensis
TGTTCGGAGAATTTAAAAAAAACAAAAACACTATTTGCCGGCAATGTACATTTTTCATATTGGCATTGATGGTAAAGCATTGGCAATTGGTGGCAATATTATGCCAACATCTTATACGCATTAGAAAGTTAACCCTAAATAAACACTTAATTGCCAATAAATTTTACATGCAGGCGAATTGCCGGCAAGCATACAAAAATGGTGGCATACCAATCCTGATTAAATAAAGCACGCGTTTTTGTTGCAGGCAAATAAATATTGGATTTTGAAGGCAAACCTTCAACGCATATTCATACTTTTTAAACCATATTATTAACATTGGTATTTAACTAACATTAGAGCAATTTTTTTGATCTGTTTTATTTATAATGGCAGGTAAACAACATTATTTTATGTTTTTTACATAATTTGAAAGAAAATGGCCTTTTCATAACATTTTATTGTTAAAAATCATGCAAATAAAAATTAGGTCAAACAAAATGTTTATTATGTATTTTGGAGCGAATAAAAATAAAATGATGGTAAAATTAGCTACGTTAATTTCGACCGAAGGTGACCGCTTTGTGCATTTGTTTTCTACGTGGTTTTCTAGCTTTTCAGTTCTTTTTTTTAAAGAAAAGAGTTTTTAATAGACATAATTAAATGTATTCATTACCTAATAAGTGTGTGTTGTGTGATTAATTGGTGATGGCTAGTGGAGAAGGCAAGATATTCAAGTAGCCTGTTAGGAGCTGTAAACATTTTGTTTAAAACTTTATTAAAAGTTTTAAAGACGTGTTAATAAAAATATTATATATATTTAATATTTTTTTGACATACCGATAGATGGCGTACAGTGGCGGCGCCTGCTTTTTTAAGTTGGGCGATATCCGGCAAAGAAATTTAAAGGGTGGGCAGTGCAATATTGTTATTATATAAATACAAGACGTTTTAAAATTCAGTAAAAATATTTTAGAAGCTCATTTTTAAGGTCCCATAAACTAAAAACATAAACCCGCAATCCTGCAACCATCGCAAATTAGGTAAAACAAACTGTGGCAACATTTTTGTATCAAATCTCACGAAAATTTGAACATCCCTGTCAGTTAAAAAGTTGTATTTATTGTATGTCTTAAAGAAGGTAAAAACCTAATAATTTATTAAAGATTCTTCCCCCATAGAGCGGTATTAATGAGGGTAAAGCCTGTTGATGACCAAAATTGTGTGTGTAAGATCAATTTTAAAAGTTAGGCTACACCAGCAGCCACAGAAAAACTAAAATATTTGTTTTTTTTTGCATTTTTGCTTAGTAGGCTGTGTAAACCAAAAAATATCTTACTACCACAATTAGTGATATATACAGTGAGAATCTTTAAAGAGTCTCCCCTGAAATTTTTTAAACATTTTATTAGGATATTTTATTTTATATTTAAATTTTACCCTAAAATCCGTTACTAATGACATAATATACTGGTAATTTTTATTATTGCGACCATAGATCAT
This sequence comes from Listronotus bonariensis, assembly GCA_014170235.1. NCBI lineage: Eukaryota > Metazoa > Arthropoda > Insecta > Coleoptera > Curculionidae > Listronotus > Listronotus bonariensis. The sequence goes on from JACEGR010007600.1 coordinate 1,483, forward strand.
TTATTCAAGAATTCCATAATTCGGATTCCTTGAATATGAGCTGACTAAATAAATTATATAAATGGAATGGCTTTTTAAACATGACTATTTAGCATTCAATTAGCAGGTTGGGCGAGAGCAATTTAGGGTGGGCGCTCGCCATACCGCGCCCACCCCTGGCGCCGCCACTGATGGCGTAATGGACAATAAACTACTACATTTCTGCAATATCTTCGCTTTTTATCGTCTAAACCGTACCCATTAGACAAAAATAAATCGAAAGCGGTCTGCGGTAGGTGATCTCACTTAGCTTTGAAAGAAATATCTTCGGCTAGTGTAAAAATCTGCATCTCCAAGTTGGACAGTGTTCCGAGAGATGGTACTTTGCATTGCAAGGAAATTGCATGCAGTAAGGAGTTTTTTCCTATTTTAATTTTCAAATAAAATATCGCATCATTTAAGCTTTTAAAAAAAGTATATGCGACAATTTTCGTCAATAAGACGTCAGCTTGCTGCTTGGGAGTATCTGCATTTGCCCACTTTCGTATCTTTTTGTTTTCTTTTTGCCAATAACTTATTAATGATGGATGCCATCATCTTAAACGCATTTTGTTGCCAATAACTTATTAATGACGAATGCCATCACTTTATCTGCAACACGTGGCCTAATAACGGCCAATTGCCCACTTTTTTGATACCTTTTTGCCAATGCCTTGGTTGTGTTGGCAATGCCAGTAAATTAAATGTACAACGCCGGCAAAAAATGTTATATGGGTAACTCCATAAATGTTGATTTTTTTAATGAAACACCATATTTATTATTAAATTTTTAAATTCTATGGTCAATTTTAAGTGTTTTTTGTTAAGGGTACTACATATGTATATCTTTACTGTTTTTGAGTTATTGACGCCTAAAACGTCACATTTTTGGCTTATTTAATTAAATATCTCAATATAAAATACAGGTAATGCGACCTGATATATATATTTTTAAATTATCAATGTTTTTTCTTTTGCTTCACTGGCATTTCTCCCAAACTTGTAATATAGCGTTTTTATCTATAGTTTTCATCTAACGAATAATTTATTTTAAAAATTAGTAATAAAATCCAACAATAGGTAAAAATTTAAATAACTTTGAAATATTAGGTAATCACCTGCATAACCTTTATTGGGCATTGATATATTTAAATAATATTAGCCGAAAATATTACTCTTTAAGCGTCGATAACCCAAAAACAGTTAGGACAGACATAGAGTACCTTTAATAAAAAACTTAGAATTAAGCAAAGAATTTAAAAAATTAAATTATAAATATGGTGTACCATTTAAAAAATGCTACATTAATGGCGTTATTCGTTTGTTTTTCATGCAATTGTTTTACACAGTGTACAAGTCACCTACTAGGTTTGACCAAAAATTTAATTTTGCTTAAAAATATAGTACCTATATTTTCAATAATATCGCAAATTGTTATGAAGAAAAGATGTTAAGAATTAAAAATAATGTACTTTTTTATAGGCAATTTTGTTGTTTTCAGAAAAAAACATTTTTACTTTTTTTCTGCCATGATGGTGAAAATTTAGGTTTGTACATTAAAAACATTTTTACTTTTTTTCTGCCATGATGGTGAAAATTTAGGTTTGTACATTAAAAACATTTTTACTTTTTTTTCTGCGATAATGGTGAACATTTAGGTTTGTACATTAGTGCAATAAATTTTGTGATTAAAAGTTTCATAGGATCCCTTAAATGCACTTTTTTCTGGGCGGTTTTACCAGATAACTAATTTTTTTCTTTAATATTAAATTTTTTAAGAACCTTACAAAACAGGATATTTTATTATTGCATAAAATACAATCAATCACCCACATTTTAATATATTTATGATCCAAATTATTATTTATGTATCTTGGTAACGTTGGAATTTTTACAGAAGAAAAATACATCAATCTGCATTCAAAACGTTTTTTGATGACTGAATAATTAAAAGTGGTTTCGCAGAGCGCAAATAGATTAGAATTTTTGACTAATTGTTTTTATTAAGTTGAGATATCGGACCGATTAGATTTTGCGTTTAGAAATTATGACGGTGGACAGCGTTACCCGCTGGGCGGGCTTCCGGACCTCCCCTAATGACGGAATTTCCGGTATCTCAATGTTTTGTTTTAGCTGATGTCACTTATACTGTTACATTGCATAAATTTATATTAAAATAAATTCTAGTGAGCATTCAAACAACAAGCTTATTCAAATTGTGTGGAAAAGCGTCAAACTGGTAAAAAAGTTACTTTTTCTTAATACTTTATGTACCTACTGTACAAAAAAGACTATTTTATCATTATAATGACGATTAAAACAGCATTTTTTAAAATTAATTTCATTTTGTCTCTCTAACAGGAGCTAAAATATGCATATAATCCAATTAGTCTGTAAAAATGATATTTTAGTTTAAAAATCCAATGTAATAATTCCCCCAATTAAAGCGTGTATTTTAAAGCAAACTTTACATTTTAAATGAATATTCAGCCTGTTAGAAAAAATGGAAAAAGCTTTAAACTAAAATGGAAAAATTAGTAAAGCAGATAATATTTTTGCTTTATTACTCTCGTTAATCCTGATACGTTTAAAAATTACAGCTCCTAGTTAAAATTTATCTAAAAGTTTCCTCGCGAGTTATTACAAGAGCTATTATTCAAAAAAGTTTGTGGTTATGTTTTAGTGGATGTAGGGTTAACGTACCCTTAGTTTATGAAATGACAGGATAGTCAGTGGCGTAGCCAGGCGTGGGAAGTAGGCTTTGGGCGACGGCCTCGCACTTAAAAGGACCTGGTAAGACGTTATTCCAAGAGTTATTATTTAAAAAAGTTTGTGGTTATGTTTTAGTAGATGTAGGGTTAACGAACCCTTAGTTTATAAAATTAGAGGATAGTCAGTGGCGTAGCCAGGCGTGGAAAGTAGGCTTTGAGCGACGGCCTCGCACTTAAAGAGACCTGGTAAGACATTATTCCAAGAGCTATTATTTAAAAAAGTTTGTGGTTATGTTTTAGTGGATGTAGGGTTAACGAACCCTTATTTTATAAAATGACAGAATAGTCAGTGGCGTAGCCAGGCGTGGGAAGTAGGCTTTGAGCGACGGCCTCGCACTTAAGGGACCTGGTAAGATGTTATTCAAAGAGTTACTATTTAAAAAGTTTGTGGGTATGTTTTAGTGGATGTAGGGTTAATGAACCCCAAGTTTATAAAATGACAGGATAGTCAGTGGCGTAGCCAGGCCTGGGAAGTAGGCTTTGAGTGACGGCCTCGCACTTAAAAGGACCTGGTAAGACGTTATTCCAAGAGTTATTATTTTAAAAAGTTTGTGGTTATATTTTAGTAGATATAGGGTTAACGAACCCTTAGTTTATATAATAAGAGGATAGTCAGTGGCGTAGCCAGGCCTGGGAAGTAGGCTTTGAGTGACGGCCTCGCACTTAAAAGGACCTGGTAAGACGTTATTCCAAGAGTTATTATTTTAAAAAGTTTGTGGTTATATTTTAGTAGATATAGGGTTAACGAACCCTTAGTTTATATAATAAGAGGATAGTCAGTGGCGTAGCCAGGCCTGGGAAGTAGGCTTTGAGTGACGGCCTCGCACTTAAAAGGACCTGGTAAGACGTTATTCCAAGAGTTATTATTTTAAAAAGTTTGTGGTTATATTTTAGTAGATATAGGGTTAACGAACCCTTAGTTTATATAATAAGAGGATAGTCAGTGGCGTAGCCAGGCCTGGGAAGTAGGCTTTGAGTGACGGCCTCGCACTTAAAAGGACCTGGTAAGACGTTATTCCAAGAGTTATTATTTTAAAAAGTTTGTGGTTATATTTTAGTAGATATAGGGTTAACGAACCCTTAGTTTATATAATAAGAGGATAGTCAGTGGCGTAGCCAGGCCTGGGAAGTAGGCTTTGAGTGACGGCCTCGCACTTAAAAGGACCTGGTAAGACGTTATTCCAAGAGTTATTATTTTAAAAAGTTTGTGGTTATATTTTAGTAGATATAGGGTTAACGAACCCTTAGTTTATATAATAAGAGGATAGTCAGTGGCGTAGCCAGGCCTGGGAAGTAGGCTTTGAGTGACGGCCTCGCACTTAAAAGGACCTGGTAAGACGTTATTCCAAGAGTTATTATTTAAAAAAGTTTGTGGTTATGTTTTAGTAGATGTAGGGTTAACGAACCCTTAGTTTATAAAATGACAGGATAGTCAGTGGCGTAGCCAGGCGTGGGAAGTAGGCTTTGGGCGACGGCCTCGCACTTAAAGGGACCTGGTAAGACGTTATTACAAGAGCTATTATTCAAAAAAGTTTGTGGTTATGTTTTAGTGGATGTAGGGTTAACGAACCCTTAGTTTATAAAATGACAGGATAGTCAGTGGCGTAGCCAGGCGTGGGAAGTAGGCTTTGGGCGACGGCCTCGCACTTAAAGGGACCTGGTAAGACGTTATTCAAAGAGTTATTATTTAAAAAAGTTTGTGGTTATGTTTTAGTGGATGTAGGGTTAACGAGGCCTTAATTTATAAAATAAGAGGATAGTCAGTGGCGTAACGCTCAGTGAAGACCGAATTTAAAAATCTTTTAAAATACCCAAGCTATTTAGGAAAAACGTTTTACTGGGGTGACTATTCCTCTTAAGGCATCAAATTAAAATATATATATATATATATATATATATATATATATATATATATATATATATATATATATATATATATATATATATATATATATATATATATATATATATATAATATATATATATTTCTATATATATATTAAAGCAAAAAGGAAAAATTTCCTACTGTCTTGGTGTACAATACAAAATATTTTACTCCCTTTAAAGACAGTTAAAAGAAAACGTCCTGTTTTTCTATGCTATCCACCACGACTCTCTCCCCAGACCGGTTTCGCCTGCCTTACAGGAACTCCTCAGTGAGGCTGTATCGAGTCGTGGTGAATAGCATAGGAAACCAGCGTCTTCTTATTAGACAAGTTTCGTTGTCCAGCGGTAGGATATTAAATCCTGCCGTTGATGCCCTACTGAAATCGCATTCAGTAAATACGAGCATCAATTGTAGCGGGGTGGCTATGTATGTTAAAGCAAAAGGAAATATATATATATGATAATTTAAGACAACCACTCGTCAACAAGAATCCCTCTAAAAGGTTTTAAAAGTGTTTTTACCGTGAAGTCTATTTCATTACTGTTCCAGAGACTCACATAACAAATGTAATATGTTTGTTTTTGGTTTTCTTTTCAAAAGAGCCATTTCATATGAGACGCCACTGATATAACCGCATTCACATATTAAAACACAAAAACTTTTATTTCTACGTGCGATTTAATTGTACAGAAGTCCTGTGCATGCATTTTTCCTAAAAAAGGAAAAATGTAAAGTATCCTGAAAAATGTAATGCGCTACAAAGAGCACATTACTTTCATTATAAAGTCTGTAAAAGCATTTTAAACACCCGTCTGGCAAAATAGAAAGACAAAAATGGTGTTTTTTTCTCATTTCGAAATTTAAATAACAACTTTTTAATTAGTTTTTATGTACATAAGTTTATGTAAGAGATTAGTAATTTTTTAAAATAACAAGTTTGTGTTTAGAATTTTTGGATTATTATATTATTATAAGCATTTTTTATGATTACTTTCTTTAATATAAAATAGACCAATCAGACACAACCATTTTTTTTAATAAATTTTGTTTAGATAAGTAATTAAATCAGTAGTGCTGTTAAACCGCGTCTCATTAATGATCCTTCGCTTACACAGAGGCTTCCCTCTCTTGCCCATCGTCGGGCTGTGGGGGATTTATCGCTTTTTATAGGAACTTCCATGGCTTTTGCTCTGAAGAATTGTCCAGTATAGTTCCTCCACTCACGGTTTCCACCAGAGAAACTAGTGGTGCCGCACGTATGCATCCCTATACGGTCCAAATGGACAGGCCCCGAACGTTCCACTTTGTTTAATTTATCCCTAGAGTTTCTAGAATGTGGGATCTGCTACCCGCGGAGGTCTTCCCTTCCCCTCCAAATCTTCAAGTATTTAAGTCCCGTGTCAACAAACTCCCCTTACCTCGCTTAAGACACCCACGGTACGTTAGTATTTAATGGGTGTGTCCAAAGATAAAAAATAAAAAAAGAATAATTTCTTGTCAGTTTTACCAATTGTCGAAATTATCAGAAAGTTTCAAATTTAATTATCAATATAAATCTTTGTTGTTGGCTTTAACCTCAGTTATTCAGAAAATAATCCAGCACCACTCGACCTACAAATTTAAATTTATTAAACTAACCAAATATTTTTGCATGATTGTAGTTGGCACATTGTTTCATGGACAATAATTTTAAAAAATCTTGACCTCTTTGCGTTCACGTATTTTTAGTTCTAAAATAACAGCCCCCAGCCGCTTTGCGGTCTTTTGCGTTTATGAAATTATTTTAGATGGTGACACGTCAATACGTCGCGGCAAATTCGACGCGTGACAATTCGACACGGTCAATTTGACGTACGACAATTCGTCGCATTGCAATTTGATGCAGCAGAATTCAATGCTGACAACGAGAAATATCGTTGTAATATTCAGTATACAGTGTGTCCAAGATAAGGATCCTAAGCATGGGAATCTCAGTACCTATTGGAGATACAGCAGTCTCTATTATTGTTTATTGGTGAATAGCTAATATCTTATTGTATTATTACGGTCGAATATGCAGGATGGCCATTATAGCCATGAAGATAAGTTTGACATGCCAACATGCTACATTTTGTGCTGCAAAAATATATGAAGGTATCATTTCTACACGTATCACGTACTTAAAAAACATCCCCTTATTTCGTATCTGGCGTGCCATAAAACCTGTAACGCGTGGCGTTACGTTTCTAGAAAATTACCGAAGAAAGCCTATACTGTGTAGTAACTTAACGTTAATAAGATGATTTTCGCTAATTTGGGTTCTACTGTTTAAGGTAAGTAAAAAGTTTTTTACTGTCACTACAATAAATATGTCACTTGCAAAACCAATAGCAGTTTTAGAATGACATCATACTACATATCACACGAGTGTTGTAAAGTACTTTGCAACACTAGTGTTGTAATAGCTATTTACGTTACTAGACCGGAAAATGGTATTTTACGGGTCGACGAAAAATATTTACAGGGCGAGCCGTAGGCGAGTCCTGTAGTTTTGAGGAGACTCGTAAAAATTATTTCCGGTCGAGTATCGTACATAATTTTTTTTTAATTGACCGGAAAAAAAACTGTGTAATGACTCCATTTTGGCAAAATGATGCTTTCTTTACTTTACAATATCTTGAACTGTCAAATAGTAACTATTGAACTCTGACAATTTTTGTCTTGGCTAACAGGATTTTTGATATCAGGGACCGGAAAGTAAATGAGAGACCGGAAAGTAAACTAGGGACCGGAAAGTAAATTAGTCCTGTAAAATAGCATTTTCCGCTTAAAAAATTGAGTGGAAAATTCAATTTTCCGGTCAATTAAAAAAAATAGCTATTTACGTTACTAGACCGGACAATGGTATTTTACGGGTCGCCGAAAAACATTTACAGGGCGAGCCGTAGGCGAGTCCTGTAGTTTAGAGGAGACCCGTAAAAATTATTTCCGGTCGAGTATCGTACATAATTTTTTTTAATTGACCGGAAAAAAAAACTGTGTAAGTTTTTAGTGTTATATTTAAACGACAATAAGGCAAGGCTGCTTCAATTACATTATCTGGATTTTCCATGTCTGACTCCATTTTGGCAAAATGATACTTTCTTTACTTTACAATATCTTGAACTGTCAAATAGTAACAATTGAACTCTGACAATTTTTGTCATGGCTAACAGGATTTTTGATATCAGGGACCGGAAAGTAAATGAGAGACCGGAAAGTAAACTAGGGACCGGAAAGTAAATTAGTCCTGTAAAATAGCATTTTCCGCTTAAAAATTGAGTGGAAAATTCAATTTTCCGGTCAATTAAAAAGAAGTACTTTGCAACACTAGTGTGATATAACGCATTTTCTATGCATGAAACCAGTGTGCTATTTGCTATTTTCACAACTATTGACTTAAAATTAAGTATTTTTCATTTATGTTGTTAATTTTAACCGTTTTTAAAAAAACGTCAATATTACATCGTGTATTTCAATAAAAGATACATTTTTTTTTATTAATTTATTCAACCTCAACCAACACAGACGTTTATTTTTCTAAGTTGCCCCTTTTTTTCTAACTTGTTTTGTATTTACCAACAAATACTAAAAGTAATTTTCAAATTTATTAAATCTGTATAATAAACTTTTCAAAATATATTCATAAAGGTTCGCAAATTTTAATTTGAAAGTTTTGCATGAGATGAATCAAATATAAAATCATCCCGCATTGTTTTCCATAAATTTTAGACAGCTATAATAAAAGTTTGCTGATCTTTACTAGAAGTGGAAATATAAAGCCGCGTCCACACTAGTAAAAATTTACGTTGTGTGCCATGCAGCATAAATTTGTATGTGCGTTTCAAATTTTTGCAAGTGTGGACGAGTTCGCCGCATAGAAATACACGCAAAAATTTTCGCGACATTCAACGCACGCGATCCGTCGGTTGTCGGTTTTTTCAACATCAAAGAGATTCGCGCCGCAATATTGTTTTAGTGTGGACGTATTTACGTTAATGCAATGATTTTGACAAATGTTGTTATTATGACTTGCTGTTTAGAAATTATAGAAGTTAACTGATATCCATCTTTCTAATTTGTTCTAAACCAACCATTCTGTGACTATGTCTGCAATGTTAATGATGAAAAGAAAATGCGCTACTTTATTGTCGTGCAAAATCTTATCAAAAAAACAAAAAAATGGAGGAAAAAAATAGAAAAAAAGACGATATTGGATTAAACATTTGTATCAAAATAAAAAACAATTTGATGGCGTAAAGTTATTATATCAGCTATCCTTGGATGAAAGTACTGGGCATTTTAAAAATGTTAGCGTATTTCTACAAATGACTTTGAGATTTTAATAAATAAGATTGAACCAAAAATTATCAAAAAGGACACCAAGCTTAGAGAAGCCATATCCGTAAAGGAAAGGTCTTTGTTTTTGATATTCTTGTATCAGAAGAAGAACATCATCTTTATTTAAATTTATCTTTTACAAAATATAAAATACTTGGCGAAAAAATATAAACAAATCCATAATAAGAAAATAGTAAGCAACGCATAAGATCACACACGTTTTGAGCACGAACGCACGACACACAACGTAAAATTGAACGTAGGTAGAACGTGAAATTTGCGCCACAAATATTTGCGCCGAATTCTAGATTCAACATACAACACATTTATTTACTAATGTGGACGCGGCCTAATGGTTTGAATCCTGAATATTCTGTTTTTAACTTAAAATTTTAAACTGGTTACTCAGCATTTTATTTGCATTTAATTTAGAGTAAATTAAAGCAAAAAGTAAAAAATAACTTAGAATCGTATATTACAATTGCGCAAGCAAAGCAAATTAGTTACTTTGTTTTTGTTTACGTTAAACAATCCACAAAGTGTAAAAGCCTCTACTTTGCGCACTTTATATTGATTATAAATACCTCGTATCTCCGGTTATAATAGAGACATTTTGCAATTCCGTTGTGGTTAACGTTATTCTGAGACTGCGCAGTAACGCAAACATGATCTGTTATCGTTATTAACAATACCGGACTCCTTTAATTACGCATGAATACCGAAGAGCTTATCGTTATCGTTATTGTTAAACTGCGTGGTTGCCGGATTGTATAAATTTTAATATCAATTATTTAAAGGGTTAAAATTTTCATGCCGTATTAATTAAAATATCATTTATACATAGGCTCTAATTAGCGAGAAATTTATAGCAGTAATAAAAATCAAATAGTGTTAAGAAATTAAAACGGACTTGCACTTTTACGGATAATCTAAATCAGTAATTAATTTAGATGTTACAATCTGGCACACTTGCTTTTTATTGTACTACCAAACCTAAACTTACTTTTTGGGTTTTGCTTATACTGTATTGTTTGCATCTACTTTAAAAAACGAAATCAACAGAAGTGTTTGCATATATTTAAATATCAATTTATATCTTATGAAGAATAAAAGTAAGTACGGATTTTTCGTTAACTTTAAAATCGGTGAACCACAGGCAAAAATAAGGTTATGTGTCGAAAGCGCAGACGCAAGATAAATTTCTTAAAAGAGGCTGCAAAATCTCTGTCTAAAACTGCTGTCGTAATCGTTATGTTTAATAACGATAACCATAAGGAGGCCAAAAAATGTCTGTTCTTGACTGCAATAAAATTTAAATAAAAATTACACTCACCCATTTGTCTACTTGACAATTATCGCGTGATTACAGCGATAATTGCACAGTAGAAATCGAAAATTGCACTTTCATGTTTTTAATTGTTTAATTTGACAACCACATCCTAACAACAGCTTTGTTTCTTTAATATGTTAGTTTGGCGTTTCATAAATTTTGCCAACATTTTTGTATAAAAATGTCTCTGTGTCAAACTTTCCATTCGTAAAAAAGTATCACTTTATGCATGTGTTACATACTATATTTTTTCTACGACCGTATAAAAATTGCCCAAAGTACCAGTTTATACATGTTTTATTTACTTAAATTTATAAAATTATATTTTGCAGCACAGTCATCATATTGCACCAAAAAATCATAGCCTCCTTTTTTTAACACGCTTTTATTAGCTTGGGTTGTATCTATCTATCTATCTATCTATCTATGTAACGGAATCTTTGAGCCTAATTTTTACCAACTCCCAGCGATTCAATTTCTTTGAAACTTTGCACACGTATCAAGGACCGATGACAATGCAATAATTTAAAAACAGTATCCCGTTATCCTGATTAGGACCGTCAGGATAAATAAATTCCTTTACCGATCCTCTGTGAAAGAGTAAGCGAGCTAGAGCTAGGCGAGTGATCTGCGCATGCATGCAGTTTCAGTCTTACATGCATACATACATAAATAGTTCGTAAAACATTTCAATATCACATGACCGCAGAAAACTAATTGATATATCGAACTAAAAATGAAAAATAAATAATAGTTTAAAAAAACTAAAAAACACGCTTTTATATGCAACCGAACTAAAAATTAGAAAATAATTTTTCATTACAAAGAGTTTATCACTTCAGAATAAAAGCGTGGGGTGCTTAATATATTAAATGTTATAATTATTCTATTTGCAAATATCTATGAGGGAAAAGTTATGAAAAAATAGTAAAATGCACCCCACGCTTTTTACTCTGAAGTGACAAACTCTTTGTAATGAAAAATTACTTTCTAATTTTTAGTTCGGTTGCATATAAAAGCGTGTTTTTTAGTTTTTAAACTATTATTTATTTTTCATTTTTTAGATCGATATATCAATTAGTTTTTTAAAATAAATGCTCCAGTTTATTCACTAAAAATTTCTTCGCCATGCATTCTTGATTTAAAGCTAAAGTGGCCACATAATTTTCACCTTTTAAAACTCCGTATTTCTATGTATTTTACACCTTTTATTATAAATTTGAAAAAGTCAATTAAAAAAACGCAGCAAGTTATGCATTATATTAAATTATATTTTAATATATAATTATATATTAAAAAGACATTTAACCTCTTCATAACTATGCCATGATTTAATTTTAAAAAATTTTATGTACTTACTTTTTGTAGAAATAATACTAAAATAGTATAAATTTCTTTTCAATTTCCTAGTCATCCAAATTCATTAATAGCTATTAATTTTACATAATTTCTATTAAATTTATTCGCAAACTGTCAAGTTTTAAAACTAATGACACATAAACTAAAAGAAATAATGACGAAATTAAAGGTAACTTGACCGTTTGATTTAGTTGATGTCGCGTTTACTGTTACATTGCATAAATTGATATTTAAGTTCATTGTAGTAGGCATGAAAACAAAACACTAATTCAAAGTGTAAAAAAGACTTGGAAGTGTTAGAAAAAATATTTTTAACACTTTATGTAGTATACTAGAATATGTAGTATACTAGAATATAGTGTATAATATATGTAGTATACTAGAATATAGTTTCTTCATGTTAACGATTAAAAAACTGCAAGTTTTTAACGGTCATGAAAAAAAAATTCTAGTAGATATTGGAACAAAACACTTATTTAAAATATATAAAAAACAACTGTACAGATAGTTATATGTATAGAATACTTTAAGTATATTCATAACAACATCACTGAAAAAAATCAGCTTTTTTAAAGTTCATCGTGTTTAGATTCGACCAAAAAGCATAGAAACTAACTAAACGCTCAAAAACATCTGAAATACCATAAAAAAAGCTCTATTTCTCTTGAACCTCACGAGAAATTAAATTTTTTGTTCTCTCTCCCCTTTTTTTCTAGTTTGCCGCATTTATTTTTCAATTATACGAACAATACGTTATTAAATGGACAAAAGCACAATTTTTATATTTAATTAAAAAGTGTTCTTTACACTTTACTTTTGAACTTATTTCCTAATTGGATTAAAAGTTTATTGTGCGAGTAATTAACGTCTAAGAAAAAAAACTTTGTTTTTAATTTTCGAATTTATTTCTTTGACCGTTTAAAACAATAATTAATACCAGACACAACAATGAGACGAGTAACTGGTCCTAACAATTTGTCCATTGTATTTATCTCTTTCTGGTTTAACGCAACTTCCAATAAATATGTCTTTGTCTTTCATCATGGCAGGCTATCGTAGATGGAGCAATCGTCGCTTTGCCCTGGTTGCCAAGTTGTTTACAATTTCTGCATGTAAACTTTAATGTCCTTTTTTGGCTCACATCTAATTAAGAGAAAGAAAATATACCATGAATCGAATATTCGTAACTTGACAAACGTTGCCGCAGGCAGTCACACCAAAATGTTATTCGATATTTTTTCAATGGCCGATTTGTTTGGACAGTTTGTTTACATTTTCTGTGATTTATTGTGTGTTTCGTGGTTTTTTACCTTTAATTGGACTTTGAATATTGACTTTTATTAGTGATCACAGTGTATATATTAAATTTGTGCTTTTCAACAGATAACTTAAGGTAATATTGACATGGTTATCTGTAAGAAAAAATCTTTATAAAAACCAAATAAATGACATTTTTAATTAGGTGTGTGTAATTATTGAACTAAACCCCAATATTTTATATTAATAGGAAACAAAAACAAGGACCTAACATTAGGGGCCAAAATAGCACAGCTATATAATTTGAATTTGGCGGGCAAACGATAAAGTCGACTCACGCGCCATCTGCGTTTACCTTACTTGAAGACAGACAAGGAAGGCCCAGCAGCTATCTCTCTCTTGGATAATTTATTTACATTTAGTTGCTCGTCTCATTCTTGTCTCTGTTAATACCTTTTGTTTTTATGAAATTTTGTTTAATTATGCCGGGTTTATACAACATTTGCATAGTCATAGTCGTAATCATAAGCATAATCATAATCTTAATCACTATTAGAATTTTAAAAGGTGTTAATACAACATTTGATAATCATAATCATAAGCATAAATATCGTAGATGAAGTTAACCAAAAATCATCATACGCTAACTTCATGTCTGTCTGTCACTTGTTACTTTTTATTGTGTTGACATTCTTGACATCTTTTGATTTGGTGTTTTTGTTTTGCTTATTGATTATTTCTGTGTATTTTGTGTGGTTATTTGAAAAGTAGTGAATTGAAAAATGAAGATTAGTGTGCAAAGCGTTAATGTAAAAAGTGCCACATATTTGTTTATGAGTCTCGCTTCTCTTGCGGCACTAACAATTTCCAAAATGCGAAGAAGGCCTCTAAGGCAATTTTATCCTTGTGTTGAGGAGGAGGAACCAAATAATTCAAACATTAAAGGCAAAAGTTTTATTAGAAATTTTATTCCAATTAGGTACAGCAACAATATTCTTCAATTTGTTCGCGAGGAAATAATGAGACCCAAAGATACCGCGGAGAAATAAGAAATTATAACTAGGTAAAAGGTCCTTTGTTCTTCGTCATAAGGATGCGAATAAAATTAAAATAATATTAGCACTGATAAAGGAAATTTTATCCAGATAAGACGTTTATAATTTAAATTTTCCGGACCCTTTTATTACAAGGGATGATTTTTAACAAGCTTTCTTACCTAAATGTGTTAGGTACGTGTATATTATATAGATTGTAGAACAAACTTATCGCCAATCTTAAATGAGATCAAGAGAAATAATTTAAATTAAAATTTTAGCTTTTATCCTTTGTGGATTGTCCAAAGATAAAATATATAGTAATATGATATTTTTATTTTTAACGGATCTACAGGTTGAACCAGTTGTTAATACAAAAACAAGTATGTAATATTTGATAAGAAAATTAAAGAGATATGACAAAACGGCACAATCATAATAAATTCAAAAACAGAACACTTTTATGCAATTATAATGCGTATGCGTATATTTGCAAAAAGCCAATTAGTCCTTCTTTGTTTAATCCACTAGTTTTGCAATCTTATTTTTTTCCGAGCGATATTCACGAATTTACATAAATGCCCTCTACTTACCAACACTTGCTATAGAGATACAATATACCAAATTGGTCGACCATCGACATTTTAATAGTAGGTATACGTTTCTCTTTTTAAATTTCTGAAGCTTCCAGATGTGATTTTTTTTATTTAGTTCTTAAGATTAACCATAACAAACAATCAAACTTACAAACTTCACCTCTTTATATTAGTAGTATATAAAATCCTTATACGGATGCTATCGTCTGACAAAAATAGTGACGCGTTCGCCCAGTCTGACAACCAAAACATGTTAATTTTGAGCCTTATGGTTTCGCTACTGTAACCCTTAACCTTTTAAAAATTGCATGTAAAACATTTTGGTAAACTTGTCCGATAAAAAAGTGACGCTTTCGGCCAGACTGATAACCGCACAGGCTCAAAATTGACATAAGCGTAAGGGTTAAAGCGCCGCTTCCATATATGGCGGTATGAATATTCGTGGTAGACTCGTCAAAGGAATTCCCCTAATGGGCTTTAAAAAGATTATTACCATAAAGTCTATTTCATTGCTGGCTCAGTCAAGTTAACCTTGTCAATACGGCACACGTATCCGTATCGCGATCGGTAACGTATCCCAACTTTGGTACGTCAAAATTATGAAAGGAGAAGATTCATAACCATAAAATTTAATTGATTGACTGAGTGACAAGTTAAAAGTTAAAAACATTACATCAAAATTGCATTCATTGTTAAATTAAACTCGTAATAGAGAGCAGTTGAATCACAGTAAAATTACGAAAAAAACCGTGGGAAAAAACTGTTTGGCGTCTGTTCTGTTTGACACTTGTTAGGTTAGGATACAAACCCTAAAGAAAAGTCGTTTAGGTGGTTGCATAATAGTAATTTATAACAAGTGCATAAAGTGATACTTTTTTACAAATGGAAAGTTTGACAGCACGAGCCATTAGGCGAGTGCGGCAATCCCATGAGTAAAAAAACACTTTATGCATGTGTTACATACTATATTTTTTCACGACCGTGTAAAAATTTTCCAAATTTCTGGTTTATACATGTTTTATTTATTTAAACTTATTAATTTTAATGTTTGCACCCCCACCATTATATTGTAACAAAAAATCATAGCCTTATTATTTTTTAAAAGACAATTATCCTCTTTATAACTATGCCGTGATTTAATTTTAGAAAATTGTATGTACTAACTTTTTGTCGAAATAATACTAAAACAGTATAAATTCCTTTTTTATTTCTTAGTAGTTCAAATTCATTATTACTATTCATTTTAAATAATTTTTTTTTAAATTTATTCGCAAACTATCAAATTTTAAAGCTAGTGACACATGAACTAAAAAGAAATAATGACGATATCAAAGTTAACTTGACCGTTTGGTTCAGTTAATGTCGCGTTTACTGTTAAATTGCATAAATTGATATTCAAGTTTATTGTAGTCATAGAAACGTACATTTAGATCCGCAGTGGCAAGAAGCATTTTTCGGATTTTTACGACCTCGCGCAGTGGGTGGACGAACATGTACACTTAAAAGCTGTGGCAAAATACAAACACCAGCACCCTGTACCCTTCGTCCGTGGTCTGACCGTAACGCTCATTAGCTACCGTACTTTGAACAGAAAACCAGGGCGCTGTCAACAAATTATTTCCTATAATGCGGATAGTTTGTTTGGGGCCGGGTGCGTTTACCCTCAACTGGCTTGCGCACAAACCGGTTTTTTCCACCATGAAATGTAACTTTTGTTTCGCGCAGGTTTTAAACTTGGCAATCCATAGAGATCAGTGATTGTAGTGGGCATGGAAACAAAACACTAATTCAGAGTGTAAAAGAAGCTACAAAGTGTTAAAAAAGTTACTTTTTTAACACTTTATGTAGTGTACTAGAATATAGTACTTTAATTTCGTGTTAACGATTTAAAAAACAGCATTATCAATAATACTATATATCGCAAAGCTGGGGGCGCCATTTTATAGACAATCAAAAACTTAACAAATACGGTAATCTTTATTAAAGTCGATAAACCTCACCGTTTAGGTACCAATGAGCATCAAATTTTTCATTAATTTAAATCAAATTACCTACATACATACAGTGTGTCCAGTAACTCCACCGACAAACTTAACTAAACCATTCTACAACAAAAATAAGAAAAAAACTTCATATAAACATATGTCCTAAACGTCTTAGTTTTTGAACTACGGGGTGTTAAAAAAGTTTTTCAATATTTAACACACCGTAGTTCAAAAACTACAATGTTTAGGACATATGTTTAAATGAAGTTTTTCTTATTTTCTGTTGTAGAATCGTTTGGCAAAGTTTGTCGGTTGAGTTACTGGACACCATGTATGTACGTAGGTAATTTGATTGAGAACTGATGAAACTTTGATGCCTATTGTATTGGTGCCTAAACGGTGAGGTGAAAGAATTTTATATTACGTTACGTAAATATGCTTTAAGGCCGTGCTTTTAACCTTTTTTTTTTTATCGTCTACGTATTGTCTCTCGTTGCGTATACGGATAGGTAAAGATGGGTCCACATTTAATTCATTCTGAAAGCGATGCCGCCAAGTACACAAAAAATGATAAAGTAAATAAACCCTTTTGTGAACAATGATTTATTGCAGCAAAAATATTTAACCGACGAGTTTCTAGTACCACGCCACGTGCCACCGGTTTTATAGTAGGACAGAGGCGAAATAAGAGAATGTTTTGTAAGTACGTGTTTTAGCAATGTATTTTTTATTTTTTTATCTAAAAATGTCATCTGGCTGTGTCCGAGGCTATGTGCATTCGAAAAGGTTTGTTTACTTTATCATTTTTTGTGTACTTAGCGGCATCGCTTTCAGAATAAATTAAATATGGGTCCATCTATATAAGTGTGCACCTTTATGGTGTTGCTTTTTGTCTCAAATAATAACAAACAAGCAAACCTCACAGGGCGCACATCTTTCTGGCGTCATGAATACGGGGCTTCAAAAAAAAACAACCGCAAAGTTTTTAATTTATTAACACGCTTTTATTAACTTGGGTTGTAACTATCCATCTATCTATCTATCTATCTATGTAACGGAATCTTTGAGCCTAATTTTAACCAACTTCCAGCTATTCGATTTCTTTGAAACTTTGCACACGTGTCAAGGACCGATAAAGATGCAATAATTTAAAAACAGTATCCCGTTATCTTTTTTTGAATCGCCAGGAAAAAAATTCCATTATATTATAAAAACAACACCTAGGATGCCATCTGTTGGCAACATTTCAAACTTTGCTATTAAATGAAGAAGAAATTTTTAGTTTTTACACAATTTGGTTAGTTGCACCATGAGTGTTCAATTTTTATGAACAATAAAAATATAGGGTTAGTTGCACCATTAGTTCAAGGATTCCATAATAAAAATTACATTATGTGTAATGTATACATAATACATAATGTGCAATTAATAAAAATTAACATTCTTTTTTTGGATCGCCAGGAAAAAAAAATTTCCTTTATATTATAAAAATATAAAAACAACACCTAGGTTGCCACCTGTTGCAGAAACTAAAAAATGAAAAATAATTAATAGTTTAAAAAAAACTAAAAAACACGCTTTTATATGCAACCGAACTAAAAATTAGAAAATAATTTTTCATTAAAAAAAATATTGTCATTTCATAGTAAAAAGCGTGGGGTGATAAATATATTAAATGTTATAATTATTATATTTGCAAATATCTATGATGGAAAAGTTATGAAAAAATAGTAAAATGCACCCCACGCTTTTTACTATGAAATGACAATATTTTTTTTAATGAAAAATTATTTTCTAATTTTTAGTTCGGTTGCATATAAAAGCGTGTTTTTTTAGTTTTTTAAACTATTAATTATTTTTAAATTAAATTTCGTAGATAAAAGTGATTAGAATACAATAAAACTTTTTGAAATTTCCTAAATCCTAATAGTTCTTGTAGCCTAAAGGAAGAGCGAAAAGGAATAAAGAAAGCACTTAAATATCTTTATTGTTGCTCTTCAAAAAAGCTTTTACTTACAATTTATAATTTTCATCCGCATTTAAAAGTGGTTTTTGTTTGAAGCGTATAATCCTTCGACAAAAAGTTGAGCCAACCTTGGGGCTAAATAAATGAATTTTAAAGTTTGGAAATTAAATAATTTGAAAACACTGTCTATGTAAAACAAAGAATATTGATGAGTAAAAGACGTTTCTTGGATTTCCATTGTATTAATATACAGTGTCCGTTTTTAAAGCTTACAATGGCTATATTTTCTAAACCCCGGCAAATTAAAAAAAACCATTTCTATAATACCCGGGGGTAATATAATTAATGTATTTTTCGAAACACCTCTATCAACACCCTTAAGCTGCAGCTCCCAGGCACTTTAAAAAATATTAAATGGCAACTACCCTTTTGTGGCACCTCTTAGAAAGCTTATAAAAGTTGGGGTAAAATCAGTGGCTGGCTCGCGGGTCTAAAAACAGATGTAGTGCAGGAAGGGGAAAAAAGCGCATTCATCATTTTAGCAAAATTAAAAATACTCAACTATCAAAAGTCTAAGTAAAAAGTCTTAATATCTTAATCTTTTCAATGCAGCAAATTTATCAATTATATATTCATAAAATGGTTAAGTTTTTATCAGGTCCTGTAGAAGCTTCTTTTGAATTGAAATATTACCAAAGATAAAAGTCTATCTTGGGATATAGTGTTTCTTAAGAAAGTTTTTAAACGCTTAAGACAAGAAAAACTCCGTTCCACTGACACGTCTTCGTCGACGGTAATCGTTAAAATTGGCGAAAAAAGTTTATACGCCTCGGTAAAGATGTCTCCTATTTGCGCCAACTTGTTTCACTAACTGCTGCAATGAAATATTTCTATAACTTTCATCAGCAAATATTAGGTCAAGTTTATTTTTGAGCCGCTGATTTTTGGAAATGATTCGGCATATATTTCCAATAAATTTTGAAAAGAATCAGTGGGAAAAGTTTGGGTATACTGGCCAAACTTTGCAGTATCAGGGAAGACAAAAAAATTGTAGTTTGTAACAATTTTCGAATCTTACTTCCATTTAAATCAAAATATGATCTAATATTTCATAGAGAAGTGCTCTGTACTGTCCCTTAATTTCCTCCTGTGAAAAATCACTGTCGCTAATAATACTCAAACGGAAACAATCGTAATAATTCGTAAAAACCAACGAAACGACCAAAACCTATTATCTATTTAAGGCTAGCGATTTACCAAGCAATACACTTTGATACTCCCACCCGCGATTCTGGCCACCGGCAAGTATAAGCGTTGTCATGGCAACGGAGCGTCAAAAGCGTAAACAAAACCCCGCATGAGGTGTATACTTTGGTCCGTTTTATATTTGCAATACACTCTGTCGCGTTGCCGAAAGAGGAGGAAATTGACTCGCGCCAGCGGTTAATTTATATGCTAGATTTTTCATGGCTGAATTTTACAAATAAGGAATAGAAATGAAAGAAATGAATTGGTAGTAATATGTTATTTATGTTTTATTATTATTATATTTTTAAAGGAAATTTAATGCACTACAAAAAGGTTTTTTAACATTTTTCAATAAATTCACTGTTTCAAAAGTTATTCGAGGTTAAAGTTAAATGCAAAAGTCATTTTAACGTCGAATAACTTTTGAAAGAAAATTTTATGTAAAAACATTAGAAAACATTTTTTTGGAGAGGCCTAAATTTCCTTTAAGAATCCATGTTTTCTTTTCTCTATGTTTATTTTCTTTGTTAGTTACAAAATTCCAAAATAAAAAAGGAATATTTTTAAAAAATATATCAATTTTTTAAGATTAGATACTAGAAAACGACTCCTCTATCGATAATTTTTGAAAAGTCTTTTTTTTTTTTTTGTAGACATTTTAATTTTCCCAGAATATATGTGGGGATGTTTTCTTTACCTTGATAGTTATGCAGTTTTGACGTAAAAAAGAAAGTACAAATTAAAAATCAAAATTAAATATGATAGACCACTTAATATTAATATTTAGGGTCCAAACCTTTACCATATTTTTATCACCTGAAAAATATGTTCAATATACAGGGTGCTCATTTAAAAACTTTCCACTCAAGTTATCTTCGAAACGAGACAGATTTGAGAAAATCGCCGAAACACGTCAAGATATTTATTGAGGGGGAAGGTTTTACAAAAAATTGGACACCGCTCCTTTAACCCCTTAACCACCAGGGCCACCACCCCAAAATTCTTAAATGAGAAGACGGGTCGAGTGATACATCATTTTAAAGCTCCTGACGAGTACTTTATAACCCTAGAATATGTAGTCAATATCTTCACCTATTACAAAATGGCGGTACTTTAAAATTACCTAAATACCTGATTTGGATGGCCGTATTTTCTAAACTAATAAAGTTAGATGTACTTAATGTGGTATTTTCTTAAAGCTCATTTAAAGATCTTTTTAATGGTGATACTGGTAGTAATATACAGGGTAGAAGAAAAAGTACATATTTTTTTATTTAAGAACCCTGTATATTATTTTACCATTAAAAAGATCTTTAAATGAGCTTTAAGAAAATACCACATTAAATACATCTAAGTTATTAGTTTCAGAAATATGACCATCCAAATCAGGTATTTAGGTAATTTTTAAAGTACCGCCATTTTGTAATAGGTGAAGATATTGACTTCATATTCTAGGGTTATGAAGTACTCGTCAGGAGCTTTAAAATGATGTATCACTCGACCCGCCTTCTTATTTAGAATTTCTGGGGTGGTGGTCCTGGTGGTTAAGGGTTAAAGGCGCCGTCCACTTTCGTAAAAACGTTCCCCCTCAATAAATATCTTGACGTGTTTCGGCGATTTTCTCAAATCTGTCTCGTTTTGAAGATAACTTGAGTGGAAAGTTTTAAATGAACACCCTGTATAAAAAAGTAATTTTTTGGCCTAGTCTAGTAAACATACATCAAAATATACATAAGTCAGAAATAGAAACTCTTTTTTTTTTACATCAGTTAATAATAATTTTCCTTTCCGCGTGCAAAAATGTTCACTTTTCCGCACTATTTTAATTCTAAAAGTGTCACTTTTTCGCACTAGTGCGGAGAAGTAGAAACATTTTGAACCAAATATTAGCGAGTCGCAATGAACGATTTTCATACACCTTATGTTTTTAAAGAAAATTTTGCCTTGGCTAAACCAACTCAAGAGGTGGAAAAAACCAATTGTACATGCTGCCATAGTTATGCTGACGATAGTACCCTTCACTCCAATTTTCAGGTTCCCAAGCCAATCTCTTAACCCGACTTGGAAAGCAAACGCAGGGCGATGCAGATAACTCTTTCACAGGATCTCAATTTGATATTGGATTGGGGCGCCAAAAATCTCGTTCAATTTAATGCATCCAAAACACAATCGTGTTCCTTGTCGCGAAAAAAATCATCAAACACTCATCCTTTGCTTATGAGTGGCCAGGTTTTGCAGAGCGGGAACACATTTAACCTTGTGGGCGTCACATTTGAGAATAACCTTAACTGGCATAAACACATTGTATCTATAGCCACCGCGGCTTCAAAAAAGCTTGGATTTCTCTAGTGTTTTGGGTAAAAATAAAAAAATAAAATTTTGTTGTTATGTTTTCCTTACGCTCGTAGGAAAAGTAGCGTTCCTGACACATGCCGAAAGTGCCTTTTCCGCACGCGACTTCAGTTGACCGAACGACGCGTAGCATCCCAGTCAAAGCGGCACTTTTAGCACTACTTAGAAAATATGCTATACCTATCATCATTAACTAATATTAAAACACCAATAATTTTTATGTTCCCAATTTTATTTAAAAATTAAACTTCTATACACATCAAGCTTATGGTATATCAACAAAAATTTGTTATACAAGCGTAAATACCTCCGGTGCCATCTTGTTTGCAATAGCATCTATTACAGAACACTACAACATATTCTTGGCCAGGTTGGCATTTTGGAATATGGCTATCTAAAACGAAAATTAAAAATAGAACTCCAAAACAATTTTTTTCCGTGACGGGAAAAAAAATTGACATTGTATCTACTAAAATATGACTTTTTATAAAATTACTTTTTCCCGTGGGAAAAAATTGAGTACTTTATTCCCAAGCATACATACACGTAAGTAAAGGTAAATATTTAATTTTAGAATAATTTAGGTAATAGTTCGATATAGCGGTTTTCGCTATTCGCTATTATATCGCCCTGAAAGAGATTTTTGAAAAAATCTTTTCAGGGCGTCTCTATAGGTCGATTATGACACAAATCTGTGTGCGCGTTTTCCAAAATCCATTTCTATAATTTATTATTAATAAAAACATATTTACGGGACGGTGGAGTGAACAGGGGTGCTGGTTGGGGACAAAACAATATAAATCCAACGTCAAACACAAGAAAACATTTACATTTGGGGCACATGAAAATGTAAATTAATTTTGAAAAGTATTAAATTTTTCGAAAAACTATCCCACACATGAGATATCTCGTCCGCCATTAATTAAAGAAGGAAAATTCATTTTGATCAGCTGATAACATGAAGTTCGTCATTATGAAAATGACAGTCTTGATAGAAGCAGCGTTTCCAAACTTCTTAGATCTAGAATTAACACCAAGCCTATTTCGGGGATTATCCACTATTTCCATGAGAAACAATGGTATTTTTGTAGAAATCCCTCCTTCTTTATGTTAAGGTATTTTCCATTTTTCTCTACAAATTATAATAGGAAGAAGGAATAACTTAATTTTTCCTAAGAATTTTGTCCTGTATCTTCCTTTTTTTAAGCTATTGACACTTTCTCACTTTATTTGGCAACATCGCAAGACATTTACAGTTCTATTGCAAACTCTTCTTTTTTATGCAGTGACAGCCATGGCGGGATTGTTGTACTATTATTTATATTTAATTTTTTTAAACTATTTTTGTGACATTTTTGTAAACAGAAAGTGCGGTGTGTACTGTGAAATACTGTTTTTGGGCGTTTAATGTAAGATTTCTACTGTTTCGTCCCCACCCAGCACCCCTGTTCACTCCACCGTTCCGTAAATATGTTTTTATTAATAATAAATTATAGAAATGGATTTTGGAAAACGCGCACACAGATTTGTGTCATAATCGACCTATAGAAACGCCCTGAAAAAGAATTTTTCAAAATCTCTTATAATAGCGAAAACCGTTATATCGAACTATTACCATAATTTATTATACAAAACTTATATTTACCTATTATTAGAAGTCCAGATATTTTTAAACTTTATAATATTTTAAATACCAACGAAACGATCGCTGTTCGTAATAACTTTTTAATTTAAATATGTCAAAATACAAAATTACATTGACAGATACTTAATAATTTTCCTAAGGGTTTCCATAGTAACGCAAGGTCTAATTGTGTTTCAAATATACCAGTCGACAAGTTTGAAAATTTTCTACATGACTTTAATATTATGTTTTTTTAATATGTGTCGTGTTTCCCATCACAGAAAAAAATAGTAAATCAAACCAGGGAAAAAAATTTACGTTTTAGCTCTCCGTTTATTGTCTCCCTACGCTTCGCGTCGGCAGTTAACAAAACTTCGAGCTAAAATCTAAAACTTTTGTCCCTTGTTTAATAAATAACTATTTGTAAGCTGGCTTACAAGAAATAATTTAATGTTAGCCAATAATTAAAAAGGGGAAAAATCCTATTTTTACCCCAAAATTTCTGTAGTAAATTTGAATTGATGTTGATAGTCCCATTGCTTTATTTAAACTGGGACATGGGACCCACATCAAATTTATACCACATGCTAGTGGCCTTAAAAAAGAACTTTGGTAAAGATCCTTTTAATTTTGAAATTTGCGAAAAAGTTGATTTTTTGAATTCAAAAGACAATTTTTGGAATTTTTAGTGAATTAAATTAAATTTTATCAATAAACTCCAAATTGAAAAAATATATCTATGTTTTTAAAAAGCTATAGCCGGACGAATTTTTTCACTCCACAATTTTTTACGCAAAATTATTAGATGTCTCTAATTATCGGAAAAAGGTGATAGTTTAGCGAAATTTGGATTTATTCGACAACATTTAATCAAATGTACAAAAAATACAACCCGACTTGGAAAGCAAACGCAGGGTGATGCAGATATCTCTTTCACAGGATCTCAATTTGATATTGGATTGGGGCGCCAAAATCATCAAACACTCATCATCGCCCTTGTCGCGAAAAAATCATCAAACACTCACCCTTTGCTTATGAGTGGCCAGGTTTTGCAGAGCAGGGCACATTCAACTCTTGTGGGCGTCACATTTGAGAATAACCTTAACTGGCATAAACACATTGTATCTATAGCCACCGCGGCTTCAAAAAGCTTGGATTTCTTTCGAGCCAAGAGTATTTTCTTCTTCCAATTTATACATTTTGTATGTGTCCCAAATTCGACCCTCTCTGGAATATTGTTCTCATGTCCGGGGAATGGCATCCCCTACAACCCTCAGCATTCTTGATGCCATTCAAAGAAGAGCTGTTCGTCTTATTAATGATCCATTAATTACTCAAAGACTTCCTTCTTTTGCCCATCGTCGAGCTGCGGGAGATCTATCGCTCTTCTATTTATATCCAATATAGTCCCTCCTCTTGCAGCTCCCAATAGAGAAACTCGTGGTGCCGCACATATGCATCCCTATACTGTCCAATTGGACAGGCCCGAACTTCCATTTCGTTCGTTCTTTTATCCCGAGAGTTTCTAGACTGTGGAACCTACTGCCAGCGGAGGTCTTTCCTTTTCCCTCAAATCTTTAAGTTTTAAGTCCTGTGTTAACAAACTTCCTTTTATCTTGCTTAAGACACCCTAGGTACGTTAGTATCTAGACTTTCAGCCTTCGTGGATTGTCCAAAAATAATAATAATAAAAGATTCAGCTTGAACATTTTCTGGGAGGTGGTAATCCAAAATAATCAACTTTTTTTCACAAACTCAAAATTAAAATATCTTTATCAAAGTGTTTCTCTTAAGACTAGCATTTGGTATAAATTAGGTGCGGGTTTTATTTCCCACATTTTAGATGTAGTAGTAGGGGAGCCCACGATGCTAAATGGGGATTTACTCGAGCGTTATAGACCCCTACTGGGTTGCAAAGCTTAAGAGATAGGAAGAAAAAAATTTATATAATGTATACCTTTTTATCGGTAGGGAAAGTATCTATAGACTTTTAAAAATGTCAAAAAATACTATTATTATTTCGGCTTGTGGAAATCGTTCGGGTCGTTTCAGATTATATATTTTTCGTTATCCCTGAATTATTTTCTTTAAAATAAAAATATAGCCACGTTCAAAAAATTTTTTTGTAGCCCTCTGTTTCCTTACGTCACTCTCAAATTGTCAGATTAGTGGAATATACACTGTTTGGCTTGTAATTAACTCACCCTATCTTAATCTTACGCGCTCGACAATTTCTGATGGATATATTTTTGTTTTTTACGATCGCCCTGTATACGGGGCTCATATTTAGTGGAGGTACAGTGCGTCCAATCTAACTTGTCCACATTTTAAATGACTATAACTTTTTATTTCTTACCTTAAAAATGATTCAAAAAGCAACTTGTACATTGAATTATCCAGTTTTTTTCTGTTATGAAGATTTTACAAAACAATTTCATTAATAAAATATATTGACATAACTTACTTTTTTTAAATGGAACACCGTGTATATTATACCACCAGTTAAAAGGTCTTTTAAAGAGCTTTACAAATATACCATATTTTTATATATCTATCTTTAATAGTTTCAGAAATATGACTATTTAAATCTGAAAAATATATTTTATGTTTTACCCATCTATTATTGATAATGTAATACCTTAGAAACGGAATATGTTATGGTAGCAATAATACCTGCTATCACACCTAAGGCATTATAAGCGGACATTATGATAATGCCCGCTTATAATGCCCTAATATGCTAATATGGAAATTTTATTGCTTATCCAATTTTATTCCTCTCACAATAAAGATCAAGTTTATACAAACATATGTATTAAAATAAAATTAATAACTTACCAGTTCCTGAAAATATGCCATTAAAACGGTTTCGGTTATTTGAAGAATTGCGTTCGCATCTTTCCAAATACCAAATATGCCATACTCCCGATCATACTGTTGCCTTGATTTAACTGGCAAAAGATTTTCGGTCGCTTTTATGGCTTTTTCTCTCATATTTTGTGGAATTTCTTCCATTTTGAGCAAATCGTTAAATAAAAAATGCCAACTGACTAACTGATAGAAACATCAAAGTCAAACTTAACACCAGTCATTATCTTACGTATACAGGTACAGGTGCAACTTATTTTTTATATTGCGAATAAATAATGTAATTAGTCATTGAAAAACTCTTTTTGGGTAAAACATAAAGCATTGTATGCACCACGGGCTTTACTGGACTATAATGCCGCATCTGGTCGAAATCTAGCCCGAGGGCTATTTCGACCATCAGGGCATTATAGTCCTAGTAACGCCCTTGATACATAAATAGCAATTAATGGTGGTATAATATACTGAGTGTTTCGTTTAAAAAAAGTAAGGTATGTCAATATAATTAGTTAATTAATTTTTTTTGTAAAATCTTCACAACAGAAAAAAACTTGATAAATTACTGTACATTTTGATGGTTGAATTATTATTTTTTTAAGAAATAAAAAAGTTATAGACATTTAAACTGTGGACAAGTTAGATTGGACGCACTGTACTTAACCGGGTACAAGGTATCCTCCGGTATACTAATCTGCCGCGCTGTAGTAAATCCCGGAATCCCTCTTAGGCTCCCCTACCATAGTCATTTAAAAATATTATCTATGACAGTGGATTTATTTATCATTTTTAATAACTTACACCTTATTTCAGCGGTAACACTAACTATCACCATTAACACAAGAAAGCAACAAAGCAACTTCATGTTGTAAGAACTGTTAAGTTTTTAACCAATATTAATTTCAATTTTTAATTTTAATTATGTATGGTGTTCGTATAATTAATTGAAACAATAATTTTAAAATATAATTTAATTGCTTTTAGTTTATTAACTTTTATTTGTACAGGGTGAGTCAGAAGTTTGAAAATGATTATTTACTCGTTATTCATAAACTTTTTGATTTATTTTTTCGTAGGTATACAGCCAGACATAAACTGCCCATTTTTAACATATTTTCATGTATACCGGGGTGCCCTCAAAAGCGATACGGTATAAAGTAATGTTTTTTTAATAAATCACCCTGTATTTTTTATTTTTGTGTTATTTTCTTTAGATTTTAACACATTTTTGTTATGGCTTATACAGGGTGTTTTCTAATTAAATGTCAATACTGAAGAAGGTGATTTTTGGGTTTATTTTAAGAAGAAAACTTCATATGAAGGTATGTCCTAAACGTCTTAACTTTTGAGATACAGAGTGTTAAAATTTTCAAAAAAACAAAAATTTCGAAAACTCTTATTTCAGTAAAAACTGGTATACTGGATATAAACCTTATTTAAATAAGTATTTATTATTTTTGTTACATAATTGCTATTTAAAAATATATAAATGGTCTAAAAATATACAATTAAGTGAATTTTTTTCTCTCAAACTCTGCAAGATACGGAAAAAATTAGGAGACATAAGAGCAGTATTATTATTTGCTTAGTCTAAAGAAAGCCCAAAAATTTTACACACATTTACACAGTCAGTGGCGTACCGTTTGTTGGAAACGTTTCTTCAGTTGCCTCCCGAGACGCGACTGGACTTATTTCGCAAATTTTGTTGTCGAAATAACTTTGGCAACAATTTAAAAATATTGCGTAACAAATTGTAGAATGTTATGCATGGCTATAGTATTGTAAGAAATATACAAAATGTAGTATCTCTTTTTGAGCGGTTAAATCGCTTATTTCAGAAACCAAAAGTTGTCGAGACAAAAAAAAAAGGCTGCAAAAACTGTTTAATGTAAAAAAATATAGTTCCTACCTTTTTAAACAAAAGTATTGCCAGAGGGAAAAATATGTCTCTCTCTCTCTCTCTTTTCTCTATCTTTTCTCTCTCTCTTCTCTATCTTTTCTCTCTCTCTTTTCTCTCTCACTTTTCTCTCTCTCTTTTCTCTCTCTCTTTTCTCTCTCTCTTTTCTCTCTCTCTTTTCTCTCTCTCTTTTCTCTCTCTTCCCTTTTCTCTCTCTTCTCTTTTTCTCTCTCTTCTCTTTTCTCTCTCTCTTTCTCTCTCTCTCTTTTCTCTCTCTCTCTTCTCTCTCTCTTTTCTCTCTCTCTTTTCTCTCTCTCTTTTCTCTCTCTCTTTTCTCTCTCTCTTTTCTCTCTCTCTTTTCTCTCTCTCTTTTCTCTCTCTCTTTTCTCTCTCTCTTTTCTCTCTCTCTTTTCTCTCTCTCTTTTCTCTCTCTCTTTTCTCTATCTCTTTTCTCTCTCTCTCTCTCTCTCTCTCTTTTCTGGGTTTCTTTTCTGTCTCTCTTTTCTGTCTCTCTTTTCTGTCTCTCTTTTCTGTCTTTCTTTCTCTCTCTCTTTTCTCTCTCTCTCTGATATATCGCAAGCCCGGGGCTCATGTCTTTGGTCATACAGGAGAAAAATGACTATTCCGTGCGAGTTGCATACTTTTCTCTCTCTCTCTCTTTTCTCTCTTTCTCTCTCTCTCTGTGATTGATTTTATAATTAGTAGAGTTTACGTACCTTTTAAATATACTTATACTCATTTGCGACTAAAAATGGTGACTTTGGCTAAAAAGTTATAATTAAAAAACGAAGCTGTCAAAAACATACACAAATTATCGTATTTATGCACATTTAAAGCACCTTATGACGGCGGTTGGTAATGAATGTGGGTAATAAGCGTGGGTAATGGCAGTGGGTAATGAGCCATATTAGCTGTTTAAATTCACATTAATAATGTTATATAACACGGGACAAAATTTGGCCGATAAAAATGACAGCAGGTTCCATATTCTAGAAATTCTAGGCATAAAAGAACAAACAAAGTGGAAAGTTCGGGGCACCACGAGTTTATCTATTGGAAGCTGAAAGAGGGTCAAATTTTGGATACACACAAAGTGTATAAATTACAAGGTAAGAATGTCTTTTGACTCGGAAAAAAATTCTATTTTTTTAGATGGAAATTTCCAATTCTATTAGAGGTAGACATATCAAATGTGGTAGTTTTTAAAGCTATTTAAAATATCTGATTTTAATGGTAATATAATTTACAGAGAGTTGAATTAAAGTATTTTTCCCGCTGAACACAAATATAAAGTTAAAATCAGGAATCAAACTTTAGCTGGAGCCAAGACGGCACTAGCATTTTTTTAAGAGAAGCACCTTTCCAAAGTCACCTGGATTATCCCCTCAACGCCACTTTGTTTTCTAAATTAATCCAGCCGTTCCAGACTTGGAACAATTTGAAATTTGGCTTAAATACTGTACAAAGAGTGCGGTTTTATTGGTATTGGCTTGTAAGTTTGAAACTGCTGGCCTGAGTGGCGTTGAGTAGAGTAACAAAGGACCTTTAAAACGACATATAAAACATAACCCTCTTTCTATTTGAAAAAATTGCTGGTACTCCTTTGACACCAGCAGTTTGTCTCCCAGTTTTGACTTCAGAGTCGTATTCAGCGAAAAAAAAAATAAGTTAGAAAATCATTGTCTAATACCCAGCACAGAATATTTTTTTATTATTTTGTGTTTTGTATTTTCTGTATATGATTTTCTTATATTCTTTTCATATCTGAAAAATTTCTCACATTTTGTGGTCACCCGGTATGTCACCATACTGGGACATATTTTAAAACTAGTGGAGCCCACGATGCTAAATGTGGATTTACTCAAGCGCATAGAAACCTATTGAGTTGCAAAGCTTAGACGATAAGAAAAAAAAATGTTATATTATGTATACCTTTTCATCGGTGGGGATAGACTTTTAAATATATCAAAAAAATACTATTAATATTTTGGCTTGTAGAAATCGTTCTGGTTGTATCAAATTATATATTTTTCGTATCCCTAAATTATTTTCTTCAAAATAAATAATTTTTCATTACAAAAAGTTTGTATTACAGTAATAAAAGGTCAAACAATGAATCATAATTATATACCTCAAAATAGAATTATAATAAAATTTAAGAAAATAACAGAATAATTCACTTTAGAATAAAAGCGTGGGGTGCTTAATACAGGGTGGCGCATCGAAAACGAAACAGACGCATTTACTGGCAGCTCAGTTTTTTTTTTTGAAAAACGCTCAGACCCGTCGATTTTGTTTTCGAGGGGGACACAAGTTTGGCAAAAAATCACGTTAGCACGTGCAGCCCCCTGGGCGGAGGTGACACCAACCCTAAAATCTTAAATGAGAAGGCGGATCGAGTAATACATCATTTTAAAGCTCCTGACGAGTACTTTATAACCCTAGAATATGAAATCAATATCTTCACCTATTACAAAATGGCGGTACTTTAAAAATTACCTAAATACCTGATTTGGATGGTCATATTTCCGAAACTAATAAAGTTAGATGTACCTAATGTGGTATTTTCTTAAAGCTCATTTAAAGATTTATTTTTCATTTTTTAGTTCGATATATCAATTAGTTTTCTGCGGACATGTGATATTGAAATGTTTCACGAACTATTTCGTAATCTAATCATTTCATTTAAAGCTTCACTGTTGCATGGGGTTTCAGAACGCAACTACTCCGAACAAGTTTCTGTCAGCCTTATGCTGAGAGTACGTCCGAAACTGGACGCATGCGCAGATCGCGCACTAGCTCTTTCTCTGTTACTCTCCTACAGAAAATTTATAAAGGAATTTATTTATCCTGGCGATCCTAATCAGGATAACGGGATACTGTTTGCAGATTATTGCATTGTCATGGGTCCTTGATAAGTGTGCAAAGTTTTAAAGAAATCGAATAGCTGGAAGTTGGTTAAAATTAGGCTTAAAATAGCTACGCTCAAAATATTAATCTGACGTTTTTCTTTGTCGCCCTTTGTTTATTTTACGTCACTCTTTAATTGTTAGATTAGTGGAATACACACTGTTTAGCATGTAATTAACTTACCCTGTCTTAATCTGAGCCGCTTAATTTTTCTGATGGATATATTTTTGTTTTTATGATCGGCCCTGTATACGGGGCTCATTTTTGGCGAAGGTACTTAACCGGGTACAAAGTATCCACCAGTATATTAATTTGCCGCGCTGTATTAAATCCCCCTTGGGTTCCCCTTTCATAAAGTGCTATAAAATTCTACAAATTGCATTGCATTTATTATTTAAACAATAAAATTGTATTAAACATTTAATAACCAATGTTAGTACGTACTAAAAAAACAGTTATAACATTATGAAATCATTTTTATTTCTTTTGGCGTATTTGTTTTAGTTAAACGTATAATTTCAGTTTATACTTTGCCCGAAGAAATCGCCCATATTAAAGGAAGAGGTATGGTCCATACTTTTTGTTTTCTTATTTAATTTAAAAAGTCTAAGGCCCGCCGCAAATTGAACCCAGCCCACGCACAACACACGCGCAACCCACGAGTGCATAACTTTATAAAACATGCTTTTAAACGGAATGGCGCATATTGGACCAGCCACGCGTGGATAAGTTTGTGTTGCATGGGTTTGTTTTAAAATCTGAAATATGGTTGATCCCGAATTGGGTCCAATATGCGGTAAACTGATCAAAAACGTGGACGTGGGAAGGATGGGTTGAGCGTGGGCTACGCATGTGCTGTGCGTGGGCTGGGTTCAATTTACGGCGGGCCTAACCGTTTAAAGTGCGTCCCGATTTGAATCACGCCCTGCAACCGTACCTCATGGCGAACCACTACGACAGTGGGGTGTCCGTTATTTCATTGATTTTTTAGCGATCGCCCGCTGAACTTTATCTGTATTATAAAGTTTAGGAGACTTATTAACACCATTTGTAATAATTTTTCCACATTTTGACGTTTTCTTGCAAAAAAAAGATTTTTTATTATATACAAATGCTGGTAAGTCTGGATTTAAAATGCGATTTTATGAAAAACTGTCCACGATATCGATTCAAATAAAGTATACCTTTTTTGTAGATAAAGATCAAGAAATCAAATGGTCAAAGCAAAATTTCAAATTTGTTACCCGTCAGTGGCGGCTATTCAGGTGTAGTAAGTGAAGTGCCACTTCACCAAAAATAAATAATAAGACATAAAAAAACATATTACTATTATTCAATTCATTTTTCTCATTGCTATTCCTTATTTGTAAAATTCGCCATGAAAAATCTAGCATATAAATTAACCGCTGGCCCGAGTCGCTTTCCTCCTCTTTCGGCAACGCGACAGGTGTATTGCAAATATAAAACGGACCAAAGTATATACCTCATACGGGGTTTTGTTTACGCTTTGACGCTCCGTTGCCATGACAACGCTATACTTGCCGGTGGCCAGAATCACTGGTGGAAGTATCAGGTGTATTGCTTGGTAAATCGCTAGCCTTAAAAGATATACAGAGTACTTCTCTATGAAATATTAGATCATATTTTGATGGAAATGAAAGTAACATTCGAAGATTGTTACAAAAACTACAATTTCTTTGTCTTGATGATACTGCAAAGTTTGGCCAGTATAACCAAACTTGTCCCACTGATTCTTTTCAAAATTTATTGGAGATATATGCCGAATCATTTCCAAAAATCAGCGGCTAAAAAATAAACTTGACCTAATATTTTCTGATGAAAGTTATAGAGAGAGAGAAAGAAGAAGATATTTCATTGCCGCAGTTAGTGAAACAAGTTGGCGCAAATAAAGACATTTTTACCGAGGCGTATAAACTTTTTTCGCCAATTTTAACGATATCGTCGACAAGCGTGTCACTGGAACGGAGTTTTTCTTGTCTTAAGCGTTTAAAAACTTTTTAAGAAACACTATATCCCAAGATAGACTTTTATCTTTGGCCAATATTTCAATTCAAAAGGAACTTCTACAGGAACTGATAAAAACTTAACCATTTTATGAATATATAATTGATAAATTTGCTGCATTAAAAGATAGAAGAATTGATTTGTTGTATAAAATTTAGGTAAGTTAAGATATTAAGAATTTTTACTTAGACTTGATAGTTGAGTATTTTAAATTTTGCTAAAATGGTGAATGCGCCTTTTATTTCCTTCCTGCACTACACCTGTTTTTAGACCCGCAAGCCGCCACAGTTACCCGTGTTAAAAATGCATAAATAAAATGAAAAGAAAATGTCTTACGCTGTAGAATTCCCACCTACTGAACAACCATTTACCTATAAAAGAAGCATTAGTTTAAGGATATTTAGTTGCCCAAATATCATTGGTACTGTGACAGCAGTTCTAAAGTTATATTTAAAATAAGTTTTTTTATTCTAACTTTAAAGGTCAATATCTCCCTAACAAAGCGGGATAAAACTTTTGGTTAAATAAAGTTAATAACACTATCTTGTCTTACTCTATCACCCCTATTATTTTAACTTCCAATTTTGATATAAATTTTAATTCTGTACAACATCTACTTATAAAAGGTCCTATTTTTAAAAATAAGGGTACCTTACTCTTGGTTATTTTTATATTTTTGGGTATAACTTGCTCTGTATATTACCAATTGAAGTAAAATTTTGTATTTATTAGTTTGGGACCATGCGACCAGTTTTCCCAAAATGCCGATTAATATACAAAAATTTTTGGTATTTGTCCTCCTGTAACACCTATCCTGGAACACACTGCATAAAAATTATTTAAAGATGTACAATCGATTTTTGAATCACCCTCCCAGCAAACACTATTTGCCGGCAATGTACATTTTTCATATTGGCATTGATGGTAAAGCATTGGCAATTGGTGGCAATATTATGCCAACATCTTATACGCATTAAAAAGTCAACCCTAAATAAACACTTAATTGCCAATAAATTTTACATGCAGGTGAATTGCCGGCAAGCATACAAAAATGGCAGCATACCAATCCTAATTAAATAAAGCACGCGTTTTTGTTGCAGGCAAATAACTATTGGATTTTTGAACGCAAACCTTCAACGCATATTCATACTTTTTAAACCACATTATTAACATTAGTATTTAACTAACATTAAAGCAATTTTTTTTGATCTGTTTTATTTATAATGGCAGCTAAACAACATTATTTTATGTTTTTTTACATAATTTAAAGGAAATGGCCTTTTCCTAACATTTTATTGATACAAATCATCCAAATAAAAATTAGGTAAAACAAAATGTTTATTATGTATTTTGGAGCGAATAAAAATAAAATGATGGTAAAATTAGCTACGTTAATTTCGACCGAATGTGACCGCTTTGTGCATTTGTTTTCTACGTGGTTTTCTAGCTTTTTAGTTTCATTTTTAAAGCAAAGAGTTTTTAAATAGACATAATTAAATGTATTCATTACCTAATAAGTGTATGTTGTGTGATTAATTGGTGATGGCTATAGTCGAGAAGTCAAGATATTCAAGTAGACTGTTAGGAGCTGTAAACATTTTCTTTAAAACTTTATTAAAAGTTTTAAAGATGTGTTAATAAGAAATATTATATATATTTTATAGTTTTTTTGACATACCGATAGTTGGCGTAATGGACAATAAACTACTACGTTTCTGCAATATCTTCGCTTTTTATCGTCTAAACCGTACCCATTAGACAAAAATAATTCGAGAGCGGTCTGCGGTAGGTGATCTCACTTAGCTTTGAAAGAAATATCTTCGGCTAGTGTAAAAATCTGCACCACCAAGTTGGACAGTGTTCCGAGAGATGGCACTTTGCATTGCAAGGAAATTGCATGCAGTAAGGAGTTTTTTCCTATTTTAATTTTCAAATAAAATATCGCAATATTTTAGCTTTTAAAAGAAAGTATATGCGACAATTTTCGTTAATAAGACGTCAGCTTGCTGCTTGAGAGTATCTGCATTTGCCTACTTTCGTGTCTTTTTGTTATCTTTTTGTCAATAACTTATTAATGATGGATGCCATCATCTTAAACGCATTTTTTTGCTAATAACTTATTAATGACGGATGCCATCACTTAATCTGCAACACGTGGCCTAATAACGGCCAATTGCCCACTTTCGCGTCTTTTTGATACCTTTTTGCCAATGCCTTGCCATTAAAGAGTGTTGGCAATGCCAGTAAATTAAATGTATAACGCCGGCAAAAAATGTTATATGGGCTGTATTCTCTACTTTGTTAAAACTTTTAGAGCACCTATGTAAACCATTTAAAGGAGGTAAATTAGAGGTAAAATTTATACACTACAATGGGTGTGACTATTGTGTTTGTCGGTCCAATGGTTATATGGCCTATTGTACAGAGAACGCATGTATGGGGAAACGTCGGCGATAAACCAGGAACCAAACGGATATAGTTCTTAAGCCGCGTCCAGACTTGCAAGAAACTTGCTTTGACGTCCAAAAACCGACAAGATTTGAATCACCAGCGAATCAATCGCCAAGCCCTTGAAGCGAAGTGAATTTCGTCCACGTCCACGTCCGCGCTATGTGGCGTGATATGCGGCGTGGAGCGGCACGGCGAATTGCTGCAAATCTGAACGCGGGTTTAAGAAATGTTTAGGTATTTGTATATTTTTTTATTTTTTTAAATTGTATCTAATATATTGTTATAATATAAATATAATAAGCCGAATTTGTCAGGAGGTTTAAAATAATATCCCACAAGACCCCCCTTTTCATTTTATTTTTATTTTTAAAATGGCGCCCAGCTGACAGACAGTTTGACATTTATATCTGTCATTTCCTGTCTAAAATTTGGTTTATGTTGTCTCACTAAAATCCTTAAATTTTTATGAAAAAATACCAAACAATTCAAAAATTAGGAGGAGAGGTCCTGAATTAAGACAAGCACTGTATAAAACAATACAAAGAAAGTAGGATTTTTATAAGAAGTTACTTAAAAAATTATCATCATTTTAAGTACTACTTGAAAATGACCTCTTAAATATTATCTCCACAAACAAATAAAAAATAAATCTGCTTTTACCTTATAATTTACAAACATGATAAATGGTGTTTGCGAGGAATTCTAGATCGTGAACTAAGGTCGACCAATTTAATTTGTAACCCGATGCCGATGTATGGAGAAAAGTAGTTGTGAAGTCTTTTTAGGGATAATATGAAAGAGAAATGATCCACGTGTTCTATGAAGTTTTTCGATTTTCTGCTTTAACGACTTCAATGATATTAGTAAAGATAAACATAAAAACATAAAGCGACTTCAAAATAAATAAAACTCACTAAAACTTTAAAAGGTGATTGTCTAGAAAGTGTCCGCTAGATATCTATTATCAAAGTTGGCATTTTAAGTAACCTCTTTTCACCTATATTTTCCCTTCTTCTGGCACACAATTCTTGATTTAAAGCCAAAGTGGCCCACAATATTTGATTTTTACCTTTTAAAACCCCGTTTTTCTATGTATTTTACGCATTTTCTCAAATAAATTGGATATCGGCCCTTTAAAAACGCTGCAACCCTGCATACACTGCTCCACCGCCTTCACCATAATCTGCTGCGTTTAAAAACAATTAAAAGAGAAGCCGTGCAATTTAATTCAAAAAAAGTGTAAATACCTAAAAAATGAGGTTTTAAAAAGTAAAAATCAAATATTGTAAACCACTTTAACTTAAAATCAAAAATTGTGTGCAAAACGAATGGGGAATATAGTGAAAATAGGGTTAGTTTAATGCCAACTTTGATAATGGATATCTCGAAAACGAAACGTTCTTGACTAAAGAGATTCGTGATCAGCGCCCCAAAAAAACCCATATACCAAATTTGTTCAAAATCGGAGTTGCGGACTCTTTCCAGACAATTACCGGGTAATAACATATTTTGCTCACAGGTACTAAATATACTTGTAATAACTAATCAACAAAAAGCGTTTTATTCCTAAATAACATATGTTATTATATTGTATTGTATTTTTTTATTCATTTTTTATTTTAATTTAAATAAATTTTATTTTTTGAAGTCGGTATATATTTTTTTAAATTTATTATTTAGTTCGAACACATACACTTAAAAACACTACTAATACTTTTTTTCTCCTACGTAAATTGAAAATTAAAAAGAAACACGTGACATACAACAACAAAATATTGCACTTACCCAATAAAATAAGATTTAAAAGATATATTATACATAGAAAAATTGCTTTAATCGTTTCAAAATTATTAGAGCATTACTCTAATTGTTCTGCCTTTCTAGGGCTTCATCAAGAGTACTTCGTATACTCTGATGAAGCCCTAGAAAGGCGAAACAATTGTAGAGTAATGCTCTAATAATTTTTGAAACATTAAAAAGCAATTTTTTCTATTTAGTATTAATATTTAAAAATGTTTCACAAGAAACCAACTGCGGATACAATTCAGTGTATTTAAAAGATATGTCTATTACTTTTCTCTCTTGCAATCCAGACATGCATCAATTTTAGGCGAAGAACCAATTCTAAAACGGTATTTACCAATCGGTTATGTTGACGTTTAAACAATGTATTATATGTCAAAGTTGTCACCAATTATTACCGCGGTTATAATTGATTGACCGACTAAAATTGATGTTGGTTTTCTTATGAGACCACTGCGGAAATGCCCCTTTCGATTAAACATTTAAATATTAGTTGAATTAACATACCTTTTAAATATTTTTTATACTCGTATGTGACTAAAAAACAGCAACTTTGGCTATAAATTCATATTTCAAAAATGAGTAATCCTATTTATGCACATTTAAAGCA
The DNA here is from genome assembly GCA_014170235.1 of Listronotus bonariensis. Taxonomy (NCBI): domain Eukaryota; kingdom Metazoa; phylum Arthropoda; class Insecta; order Coleoptera; family Curculionidae; genus Listronotus; species Listronotus bonariensis. The sequence continues at coordinate 39,831 of JACEGR010007600.1, forward strand.
TTTTATGACAGCCGTGGGTAAGTATTACCATAGAGTAAGGAAATAGGAGTTATCATGGAATAGCCGATTCAAGGACAGGTCTTGCGAAAACTCCCAATATAATTTTATTCGTTTCTCGTTGAAATACCGCCAGTTAGTCATTTCAGTAAGCTTACGTCTCCCCCACCGCTGATGTTACACGAGGCGAGGCTTGGACCGACGCATTTAAAGTGTAAACTGGCAAAATGACAAGCCTGCTGCCAGCCTGCCGCACGAGCGGTACGAAAATTTTAGCATGCCATGGTTTCTCTTATCCGTAGGTATGTTACTTTATGATATTACCTATTTAATAATTAATAGTTTAAAAACTAAAAACACGCTTTTATATGCAACCGAACTAAAAATTAAAAATAATTTTTTCATTAAAAAAATATTTTCACTTCATAGTAAAAAGCGTGGTGCTTAATATATTAAATGTTATAATTATTATATTTGCCAATATCTATGATGGAAAAGTTATGAAAAAATAGTAAAATGCACCCCACGCTTTTTACTATGAAGTGAAAATATTTTTTTTAATGAAAATTATTTTTTAATTTTTAGTTCGGTTGCATATAAAAGCGTGTTTTTTTAGTTTTTTTAAACTATTAATTATTTTTCATTTTTTAGTTCGTTATATTGCACAAAATTCTTAATATAACAGTAAATTAGAACATACTATTTAATTAAGCAGCAAAAAGAAAATAACCAGCCCCCTATGAAATGACAATGGTAGCAAATTTTAAAATTTGCAAAGATTGCAACTCACTAAAAAATTTCTTCTTCATTTAATAGCAAAGTTTGAAATTTTTCCAACAGATGGCATCCTAGGTGTTGTTTTTATAATATAATGGAATTTTTTTTTCCTGGCGATTAAAAAAAAGATAAAGGGATACTGTTTGCAGATTATTGCATTGTCATGGGTCCTTAATACGTGTGCAAAGTTTCAAAGAAATCGAATAGCTGGAAGTTGGTTAAAATTAGGTTCAAAGATTCCGTTACATAGGCAGCCAGATAGATAGTTACAACCCAAGTTAATAAAAGCGTGTTAAAAACACATTTAGAGTGTGTCCAAGTATATGTATTATAGAAGGACAAATGGACCAAAAATTTATAAGAAAATTTAATAATTTTAATTATTTTCTTAAAATTTGCTGCCTTAAGCCAAGTATTTGTAAAACTGTTAAGGCGTAATGTAAAAAATGTTACAAACATATTTTTTTCCTTAATTTTCCCTAAAATTTTGACATAAAATTTAATTTTCCACAACATTTACCTATAAAATTTTGTCATATTTTTAAAAATAAAGGTACTTTAATCTTAGCCATTTTTTAATTTTTAGTTATAACTCGCCATGTTTATTACCAATCGGAGTAAAATTTTGTATTTATTAGGATTGAACCATGCGACCAGTTTTCCTAAAAGACGTTTGAAAATTCAATCAATAATGTTTGGTCCTTCTCGTCGGCAATATCAACGAAGTAACGTATCTTTAAAAATGACTAGAGCCAATAATTTGGCCTTTTCCCTTAATAGGTTTGTTCCACCAGAATGTTGGAAACATGTTAGCAACAATCGTAATACGCAGAAATTGTTACAAACATTAGTCAGAAATGTTGGCAACAGTTTTCTGCTCGAACGAAAAATAAACAAGGCGTGCATCTTATACAAGAAAGGTTATGTTAAGAATTGTCAGCAATGTTTGAAGAAAGTTTGCAAACTTTTCAAACAGTTTCCAACATCTTAAAACTACTGCTGGAACAACAAACAATTGTATAATGTTAGAAACATGGCACTGCTGGAACGAAAAATTTGACGTGCGCAGAATCCGAATGGTTGCAAACATTTCTAACAGCCTGCTGGAACAAACCTAATATCACGAATTGGCACAAGTTAGATTTTGATAGCTTTAAAGTTATAGAAATATGATAATTTACTTATTTTATTTTACCAAGAAAAGAAGTCGCTCAAAAAATACCTCAAAAGCACTCTTGTGAAATTGAAAAAATATTTACGCCTCTTCGTGATATTACACTGTACATTGTTAACAGTCTTAAAAGTATTTTCTTTTTTGATGCATAAATGTTGTATGATGCATAAGACGTACAAATTGAATTTCTACTAGAAAATCCCGCTGTATTTTTAGGTATTTGCTCTTCAAAAAATACCAATAAAGTTACTGTAAAGCCCCCAAAAAGGATCTTTTTGTAAGTAAAAGTGCCACTTGAAAGACTAAAGTCGGTAAAAATTCTTTCCCATTGACTTCCGCAATTTTTCACTAAATTTTCGTTTCAAGTGGAATTTTTGTGGAAATTGGTTCCTCCTGACTGACTTTATCTGTTTTCCATCTTAAAATTGTAAAGGGTATCGACTTTGTTCTCGCTATGTTTCAACACTTTTATTGCCATTTTCCGCATCAGGAATAAAAACTTGTTATAACGAATATTTTCCCTATACTTTAAAATTCCCGTAAGACGTGTGCAATTATCAAAAAATACAGCGGTCATTTTCCAAAAGTCAATAACAGTTAAATTTAATAATCTGCATTAAAAAAGCATAATACATCTAGACTTATCTACGGAGCTTTTGAAAAATAAAAAAATTATCTAACGTATGTCCTGAAGGTTTTGGCACACAATATTTATCGGTTTTTTTTTAATGAAGATATTTATTTAAACACTAACTAGTTATCGTAAATTACAACTCAATACTTAACTAAACTATACTATCGAATTATGTGGAGTAGCCCATTATGCTCTACCAGACGCAAATTTCTTCGCATGTCTCTCATGAGGTCCTGGACGGAATTCAGTTCAATTTCTCTTAATTTCTCGTAAATTCGCCGTCTTAATTGTTCCTCATCTTGTGCTTCCCAGCCTCCAGGATAAACCTGTCTAGACAGTACAACCCAAAATCCTCTATTGGGCGAGCCTGCGGCAAGTTTGGAGGATTATCGTTTTTGGGAACAAAAAGTATGTGGTGTTGTCGAAACCAGTTTTGGGTATCTCTTGAGTAATGGCATGATGCTAGGTCTGGCCAAAACATGATATCGTCATTAGCATGATGTTCGCGGACAAACTGAAGCAATTTAGAAAGGCAAGCTTTACTCCTCACTTTTCCCACAAAGGTCGGGATACACCCCTGTTAGAAATTGCGCACCAGACAAGGATTTTATCTGCAAATTTCGCTTTATGTTTGTATCTAACATTGTCAGGGCATTCCTCTACGTTGTCCGTACAAAATCCATCGTTTCCCTTCATTTCAAAATTACTCAAAGTGAAATACTTTTCGTCATCTAAAATAATGATTTTTCATGCAAAATGTATCCGCCTCAGTTGACGACAACATCTTGGTATACGAAGAAGCTGCGCTTGAGAATATTTGGGGCACTTACGTCTCTTTCGATATTTAAGACCATTCCTCCTCAGTTCCAACGATATCGTACTCTTAGAAGATCTGTATTGCCTAGCCAGTCTCCTCGTTGACATACCAATCTGGTTTTTTGCTCTTCTCACCAATCTCTCTGACCTCTGTGCGGTAAATGTACGTGGTCTTCCACTTTTTGGGAGATTTAGACATGGTATTCCCTGCTCGCACTCCGCTATTGTTCTATAAATGGTTCTGCGTGAAATGTTTTCATTCTGGAATATTCGACAGATTTCAGCTTTAGGTATCCGCCCAACTAACTTGTAGATACTTTTTCTTATTTCTAATTTATACGACATCTTAAAGCGAAAACTTCAAAATAAATAAATCCCAACTGACAGTAAATAAAGTAAATAAACTTTTGTTTTCAAAGGCAACTTGATATTATTTTGTTTTTGTTAAAATTAAAGACAATGAGTTTTGTGCCAAAACTTTTAGGACATACGTTATGGCTTAACTATTCAGATAGGAAGTAGGACTTTCTTTTTAAAATGTAAAAATGAACCAGAATAGTTTTTAAAAGGCAATACACTTGAAAGCTAAATTATCTGATTATTTTGATACACGATTGTAATTTAGGGAGAAAACTACTCGAAGAAAGTAAAACTATCAAATGAATAAAATTAAAAACATGACAGTGCAATTTCGATTTATGCAATTATTGCTGTAATTAAGCGATAATTATCGAGTAGACAAATGGGTAAGTGTAATTTTCGCTGTAATCAAGCGATAATTGTCGAGTAAACAAATGGGTGAGTGTAATCTTCTCATTAAGCAGGACTTTTTATGAAAAGGCACTTTTTTTCGTAAAGTTAATAATTAAAAAGTTTCCCATTTGGTAAGAACTTCCACACGCTGTATACCTTATTTTGAATTTTCTTTTTACGGCTTTATCAGATTTTCTTTTGGAAATTCGATTTAGAAAAATTTGATTAAACAATAACGCTAAAAAGCCGGTTTGTATTAAAAGCAAAGAGGAAAACTTTTCATTGGAAAATTTCGGTGATCGCTCGAACGTTTTCAATTTCCGCAGACGTCTATCAAATGTCGTTGCCTCAAAATTCTTTTTGAATGTGTCGATAGGAAAAGACATTGAATTTATTACTGATACTTACACAATCTGTTTTGTTATAAACTAATTCAGGTGATTTTTTTATCGCGAATGTAGAGATTGATTTAATTTTCCCCTAAAAATTTAATAACTTACAGAATAGGACTCTTTGTTTGACCTCCGGACAGTGCGGACGTGCGTAGAGGGTTCCAAAGTTCTTCCCGGAGTGGCGGCTAGAGGTGTCGTACGAACGTTTTTTACCTTCGGGGATAAAGGAAAGATTCACGCTCAATTGACGGCATCTTTCTTCTGGATCTAAGCGCTGTGAGCGAAGATTCCTATAAGCTGATGGTATCCTGTTTGGTGGTGAACACGAGGTATTTCTCAAATGGAGGGAAATAGATGGGCGTGCCAAGGGAACTGTCAGTAGTGAAAGTGAAGGTTATACGTAACACCAGTAGCAGATCTTGGTTTGACAGCCGACAATTTATGCATTGCATCGATTGTTGAATTATTTGTTTTCTTTTTGGAATTTCTGGGAGCTACGAGCTCGATTATCCAGATTTTCCGCCGACGAAGCTCTGGAAAGCATAGTCCGGAAGGGGGAGAGTGGTGGATTGGACCTGAAGGGACCAAAACCATGAAAAAAAATTAGAATAGATTAGAATAGAACTTACAGAATACTTTAATTACTTTATTTGTGACCGAAGACCCACAAAATCCAGTCATATTTTTCATAAATGATCTTATTAAAAACTCTGTTGAATGTCCTAGTTATACTAGTAGATAAACAATTAATTTGAGGATCGGAAGTAGATCTTTCTTTTTGTTTAATTAAAAGTTTCTGTTGAAAAGGCAAACTATTCTGTAGTAGAAACTGCACCTCATTAATTCCAGTTGTTGATCCAGTTCTAAATTATCTAATTATCACATATCACATCACCTAACTCTCAATATACGCACTAGTTAACTACACTTGTTAAAAATAAACGTATAATCAACGATTTATTTACATCGTATAATCATAATCAGCAACAAATATTGCTACTAAAACTCTATTGGACCCGACACTACCGCTTAGGCTTCGACTTCTACCCAGGGGCGGTCATAATGGGGGGCCATGCCCCCTCCCTTTCATGCCGCATCCCTTACAAGCAAATAATTTTTTTTTACCTTAACACACCTTATTGCAAATATGGGCATTTCATATGATATGCCCCCCGTCTCGGAAAGTTAATATGACCGCCCCTGCTTCTGCCTGGACACACGTAATTTGTGCCCATGCACTATACTATTTTTGGGTTTTTAAAGTAAAGAAGACGTAAGTCGCGGATCAATTTCGTAAAAATATCTTATTTTTAACACGCTTTTATTAACTTGGGTTGTAACTATCAATCTGGCTATGTAACGGAATCTTTGAGCCTAATTTTAACCAACTTCCAGCTATTCGATTTCTTTGAAACTTTGCACACGTGTCAAGAACCGATGAAGATGCAATAATTTAAAAACAGTATCCCGTTATCTTTTTTGAATCGCCAGGAAAAAAATTCCATTATATTATAAAAACAACACCTAGGATGCCATCTGTTGGCAACATTTCAAACTTTGCTATTAAATGAAGAAGAAATTTTTAGTTTTTACACAATTTGGTTAGTTGCACCATTGGTGTTCAATTTTTATGAACAATAAAAATTATTAAGTTCTTTACACAATTGGGTTAGTTGCACCATTGGTGTTCAATTTTTATGAACAATAACAGTTAATAAATGCCGTTAACACGCTTTTATTAACTTGGGTTGTAACTATCTGACTATGTAACGGAATCTTTGAGCCTAATTTTAACCAACTTCCAGCTATTCGATTTCTTTGAAACTTTGCACACGTGTCAAGAACCGATGAAGATGCAATAATTTAAAAACAGTATCCCGTTATCTTTTTTTGAATCGCCAGGAAAAAAATTCCATTATATTATAAAAACAACACCTAGGATGCCATCTGTTGGCAACATTTCAAACTTTGCTATTAAATGAAGAAGAAATTTTTTAGTTTTTACACAATTTGGTTAGTTGCACCATTGGTGTTCAATTTTTATGAACAATAAAAATTATTAAGTTCTTTTACACAATTGGGTTAGTTGCACCATTGGTGTTCAATTTTTATGAACAATAACAGTTAATAAATGCCGTTAACACGCTTTTTTATTAACTTGGGTTGTAACTATCTGACTATGTAACGGAATCTTTGAGCCTAATTTTAACCAACTTCCAGCTATTCGATTTCTTTGAAACTTTGCACACGTGTCAAGGACCGATGAAGATGCAATAATTTAAAAACAGTATCCCGTTATCTTTTTTGAATCGCCAGGAAAAAAATTCCATTATATTATAAAAACAACACCTAGGATGCCATCTGTTGGCAACATTTCAAACTTTGCTATTAAATGAAGAAGAAATTTTTAGTTTTTACACAATTTGGTTAGTTGCACCATTGGTGTTCAATTTTTATGAACAATAAAAATTATTAAGTTCTTTACACAATTGGGTTAGTTGCACCATTGGTGTTCAATTTTTATGAACAATAACAGTTAATAAATGCCGTTAACACGCTTTTTTATTAACTTGGGTTGTAACTATCTGACTATGTAACGGAATCTTTGAGCCTAATTTTTAACCAACTTCCAGCTATTCGATTTCTTTGAAACTTTGCACACGTGTCAAGAACCGATGAAGATGCAATAATTTAAAAACAGTATCCCGTTATCTTTTTTGAATCGCCAGGAAAAAAAATTCCATTATATTATAAAAACAACACCTAGGATGCCATCTGTTGGCAACATTTCAAACTTTTGCTATTAAATGAAGAAGAAATGTTTTAGTTTTTACACAATTTGGTTAGTTGCACCA